>OMKK01029675.1:5471-37113 GCA_900302305.1 Polymixia japonica | reverse complement strand
GAGAATTGGCTATCAGTCACATTTTCTTGACACTAAACAACTCATAAAATAATAATAAAATAAATATTAATGTTGGTATCTACCTGGTATGTAAACACTCCATGATGTGATGTATTAATAAATAAAGTATTTTCTACATTCCCCACTACACGGGCAAGAAACACAACATCAAATGACGTGTTTCCACCTGGTGGAATTATCTGTTGACGAAAAAGATTAAAAATAAATCAGATATATATATATACAGACACATTTAAACACACACACAAGGTACACACACACTGGTGCAACAAACATAACCTATTCTATAACCAGCCGTCATTCCCCATAATAACTTCTCTATGCCTCAGAACCTCTATTGAATCCCAAACAGTTTATCTATTAATTTGTCTTTTATATTCACTCAAAATGTAACGTATCATATTTCTGTATAGCTTTTGATAAATGGAAAAGGGAAAGAGATCTTGACAAGTTTGGCGTTTTCTGGCTTCGAAAGAATGTTTTAGGGCCATTCAATGGTCTTAATCCGTAACAGACAAAACATTACATCAGTGACAACCACAACCACAACACAAGTGTTTTTTTTTTAATGTGGTTCCTATGTTTGAAGAGGTAGGCCTATATTTATCATATTTATCAATGTAACACATTAGACGGCAATCCAAAACCGGGGCGCTCCTTAAGTTCATAGCCTGAGTAGGAGACCGCGGTGTTGACAGAGAAGATCACTAAGGACCGACGGACAGGAAAACAGGTCTCACAAAAGTGCTCAGAGGGACAGCCTGAGGGGGACGTTCATGACGGTGACAGGAACAGGTGTTATGAGTTTAATTTATTACAGGCACAAGCGCAGCTTAACTTGTCCCGGCAGTAACAGTTTTACTAAGGCGACTGCATTGCCTCCGATTGGGGAAAAAGGAGTTTACCGCAGGTGATGTAAAGTAAACATCTGGTAGTTTATATATCTACAATAAAATACGAGGCCTTCCTATCCGAAGCGATAGAAGGGGACCTGTAAAGACCACGCAACATCAATACCACATGGCAATGTGATCAAAGGGTCGGACGAAATGAAGTTAATTCTTTTTGAACATCCATTTAGTGTTATGTGACCGCTGGTCTTAGCTGTTTAGAAAAGGGATTTTCAGTTGAGAGCTACTTACCCTATTCTGGAAAAAGGATGCATGAAAATGTGCTGTTGTTGCTGATATTGATATCAAACTAATTTCTTCAGAGCTAGGATTATGTAAATAAACTTTCTCCATTTTTGGCATTCCAACAGGCCTATAGATGAAGAAAGAAAGCATAAAAGAAACAATTGACTATAATAACCCGAATCACAATATACAAAATGAACATTTCCTTCAGTATGCCTATAAATCTAATAATACTACTTGTATACATATTAATATTTCTAATAAATTGGATGCAAATTTTAAGAGGGGCTTGTTTAACCTAAATCTAAGAAATAAAAAATAAATATTGCAGAAGAGCAAACCGAATGAGCGCTAAGAAAAGTATCACAACATGAAATTTGAATTTTTTGAATTTGATTGTAACAACAGAATACAAGTTAAAACAGTTAATAGAAAGTCAAGAGGAAGACAGAAAATGTAATAAAGCTATAAAATAGTTTTATTCTCTTGAAGAAGGGTCTGGCACGGTGTACAAAAAGTTAAAAAAAAAACTCAAAAAGGTTTCCGAAAGTCCAGTGAGAAAATTGATGAGTAACATTATCCGTAAAACCTGCTCTGAAAATGTTCAAGCCCCCTCATCTCCACATCAAATACAGTCTTACATAAGCAAATAGAGCAGCTCCAATAATAAAAAATTAAAAATTAAAAAAAAAAGATTTAAACTGGCCAACTTCTCAAGGTTACATGTTGATGTCTTTCAAACAAATTCAGCTGAAAAGGAGGCTGTTTTTTTTTTTGTTTTTTTTGGAGAAAGTAGGGCAAGCGAAAACAGGCAGAGACAGCTGGGTAGGTTCAGTGGGAGGCAGTACTACTGAATCACTGTATGTGCACTCTCACTCTGGCAGGCTATACTTGAAGCTGGGTCACACAACATGGCCATGGGCGCTGTACTCTTTGTCATTGTGGAATGTGATCTCATGAATCTAGCCTTAAACATGGGTGTTGCCTAATGATCTAAAAATGTGGCAGCCTTTAATGCATACCATAAGTTGCTAAGAAAATACTCTTCTCAGTGATCCACATACCCTGTCAGGCTATGTTATTTCACATCAAAGTATCTAGAAATTTGGATTTGACTTGCTGTAGAGCCAGTTTCGCACCTGGGCCCGTTTCAAAGATCAGTTCCAAGGTGTTGCAGTATTGATATATGGACAAGTGTGCTGTAATTGCAGTTGTTAAATCATTTTTCTTCTGGACGAGCAGGCTGAGCAATAAGGTCTGATGATGAACTGTTATTGTATTTAAATCTTTCTACCAGTTTTCCAGCTGTGGGGGATCACAAGCAAGATAATGTGTCTAGTAATCTTAGAAAAGATGGGTAGCCTCATATTAAATTCAATCTGACACTCTTTAAGTCTAATAACTCCTAAAAAAAAGCATAACAAAGAAAGAGCAACCCAGTCAACCATTTAAACCGACTGTACAGGCATGAAGCAGACAAGAGAGAAAAAGAGACCCGATATGTAGACTACTCACTGTTCGTGGAAGTCCAGCATCGGAGGCTCAAAGCGTATAGGTCGGCAGTTCCCGCGGTGCGGGGACACACTGTGGGAGAGAGTAAAACGTGACGCGAGCACGAACAGTAGGCTGGGGAAAATGGTACCCATGCTTGTGTGCATGTCAGACAATTAAGAGACTAAGCACACAAACAAGACATCAACCATCTGTGCCCAATTTCTCTGAAAGACGCTCGTGACGGCTCTGGGAGCACTGATCCCGTTTGTGGGAGACGGCTTCGACATGGAAAAGCTCCGCGAGTATCCATGGACTTGGGAGTTAACACACACAAAAAAAACCCCAAATCAAACGGGGAAAAAAAGAAAGAAACCAAAAACAAACAAAAAAAGACATTTCTCCGCTTGTCGCAGTCGGACTAGAAACGGTCTTAAAAAGTTTTGCAGTACCCTCTCACATAAGCAGAAAACAATACCGACAATCGGTTTCACAGGTGTGACTTTAGGGAAGGGTTAAAAAAAAAAAAAACTCACCAAACCTGCTTAACAACATGTGTATCCCAACAATAGGTAAGCCTCTCCTTAGAGGGAAGCGAATCATCTTCTGGCTAAACTAAATGGCATGATGACTACACAACGGAGCCCTGTAATACGGCCCCCGTATGTAAATCTCATGGAAATAGACGTTCACGGTGATGCAGGTGTGGTACGCAATTCTTCTCTTAATCCTCAAATACTGATTTGATGAAGCACCTGTACAGGTTTCAATCAGTGGGAATAGTTAACGCTTTTAGATTTTAAATGCTGAATGAGTAAGCTACTTGTACACGTGGCAAAACTATTTTTCACTGTGTACCAGAATGGATGTGCTGGTAGCGAAAACGGTTCTCTAATAAGTCACTCAAATGTAATTACTCCGACATTACCCTGGGGTCAGACAATTTAACAAAGATTAATTTCACACATTTTACAGTCTAGTCTACATGCAGGGGAGGAGACAATGGTAATAACAATACCAGGCTTCTCTTTGAGCTGAGCTAGCTGTAGATGGGGTCGATTTCCATCCCCTTGGGGAAGGTAGCAATCCACACAAAGACCCAACCATGCAAGGGCTGTAATGTTTCTCAGGACTGCTTCGTTATCTACCGCCTGTCCTCGGCGCTCTCGTTAAAATAAACATCAAGCGAGTTAATTTAGCAAAATGCTCATTAACAAAATACCTGTGCGATTAAGGATTCAGGTTGATTCTGACAGTGAATGCTGCGGGGCCTTAGCCGAGTTTCTCAGAACGAATGTGCTCATGTGTCAAAGAGTAATAGGAGCGGCAAGAGCATCATGGGGAGGGCTATCCAGTTTCATGCTGACCCTTGGCTACGGGAGCAACAACAACAACAACAAAATGACACAATTTGACATGACGGGAGAGCCTGACAGGACATGAAGTACGCTTGAGCCATAACATTAGAGAGGTGTCGAGCCGGCAGCCTGTGACCTCTGTCAAGACTATCTCAAGCCAAGACCGAGTGCGGGCGGCGTTCTAACTATTCCAGAAGTGCTCGGTCTCTTAAGGACGACCCCGCACTGAAAGAATATGCTAAAGAGAGGCTCAAGTTTGCCAGAAGCGGGGATGTTTTTAAGGTTTCTGCCTGGGGTTAAGGTGGGGGGAGAGAGAGAGCTGTAACACACCAAGAGATGAGCACTTGCAGGCAAAAATCCATTGGGCACAGACACCGTACAAAAACGTCCAGCCAAAAGTCCAGTCCAGCCAATCACACACAGACACGTTAAGACCGCTTCCTCTCGAAGTTTCATTTAATCAGAGGCATAAAAATGGATGCTGGAAAACCTGTTTGGGGTATCCAAGATCATATTTCAGAGAAACTGTCTGCACAGAACAATATTAAGAATACGTTCGTTTTAAGGAAGTGATTTTTATCTGCAGTGTTTCTCTTGTCAGTATAAAGTTAGGGAAGGCCTTAGTTACTATTTTGGTTCATATTTCTTCCAAGCAAGCAAAAAAAAACAACCCCAGAACTCCCTTTTCCCCAACTCAGACAGTTTGAAGGAAAGCAATCTAATCACTAGCTCAAATTTCAAAGACTCGAGTCTTTGTGCGCTGGAGTGCTAGGATGACCTGTTCCAAATGTGTACCGGTTTTATCAAGAGAGGCATGAAGGGGTCTGGTGTGTACTAGCATGGGTACTTTCAATGGCATGGATTGAGCACTTTCCATGGCAACTGGTATGAGCAGCACATGTCTCATGGAGGCTAGCAGGTTGCCATTGATAGCCTTGTTGTGTGTTGTTGTATTGTCTTGTCGGCTTTAGTAGGTTGCAATGTTATGATGATGATGCTTTTCATTTTTAGTTGTTAGCTAGTATTTGGTCTGCAGGCTAGATTTCAATAAGCTGCTTGCCAGAATAACTGAACAGTACATCTAGACAACAAGTGCATACAGGCAATACAAACGCATTACAGAAGACATGTAGTAGATGCGTCCAAGCCAAGTGTAGATACATATGGACGTGATCTCATAAAATCCCATGTTTATGATGAGATCTCAAAAATTTCATTTAAATAATTGTAATGTTAGCCTGTTTTGAGGCGGTTTTTCGATGGATGTGACTTAGATGCATGTGACTAATGTAAAATGTGTAGAAGCAGCTGCTGGATTATATGTACATGTATTCTATGTATTATAGGCATTTTAATGAGAATATGTTACATATAGAATCTTAAACTGTTTAATTGAGGGGAGAATATTTCTGGACTAAAAAAATGAAGACTTACCTTTGTTGATGATATAAACTAAAATCAATGTCAGACTCTGCCTGGAAAAAGTAGAAAAAGGATAGAAGGCACAATATTACTAAAGGCAGTTGTAAATAACTATATATATATATATATTCTTAAATCAACAAGTGAATAAATTAATACATTTAAATCAATTAAGTTTTCATTATATTTTCAGTAGTGTCATTGCTTGTGCCTTTTCTTACCTGTAAGAGGCTTCCCTCACCAAAATGTAGAACTTCTAGAAATGTGTCTGACTGAATAAATGCTGTGAAAATAAGCAAAACAAAAATTGGTATTTTACTTTTTCTATTATTATTATTATGATTAGTGTTATTATCAGCAGTCACATGGCACCTATATAAAGGGAACTATATAGCAAAGACAGCACAACAGAAAGCTATACATTGGCTAACTGGAACCAAATAATATGTAAATATTTTTACTGGGAAAAGGTAATGCACAGGTAGACAAAATATAGTTTAATAGAGAAATGATTTACATGGCACTGAATGGGCTATCAAGGGCTATTTATATATTTAAACTAATTTGCCTGGCAAAACATGTTTCAAAACACTACAAAAGTCAGAGGCCAATCTACAGTAAGACAAAGTGTTGGCAGGACAGGTTGCTGACAACCAGAAAGAAAATAAGCAAGAAAATGGTTAAACCAAATGTGACTACATTATCAATCAAGTTCAATCACTCATAAAATGTTTTCTGTTGTTTCCTACAACAAATAACACACTTCAGACACACTCCAGGAATGAACAGCGACATTTTTCTGCACATTTTTTAAATATTTTTGTGCAATTCCAAAACTTTAAGACATATATTATCAAATTAATTTAATTCCAAATCTACATTAGGAACCCTGTTAGTCATACCTTGGACAAGTATTGTACAATCACCCCATCGTTGCACAAGTTGATTGTAACATATTTGTAAACAATTTGTGCTTAAAAGCATTAGCCTTTATTTAATTATCTTGGAGTACAAGCTGTGGGTTGTGCAATGTGCAACACATTACACTACCTACTGTATTTCCTTGATGCCTGGCGTAGAAAAGGCACTGTGTAGCAACTTATTGGTTAGGTTTTGCAGGCAAGTACACACCACAATTTGATTGGGAAGGGAAGATGGGAAGGAGGCAGCCTATAAGTCTAGATCTACACTCGGGTGTGGTAGACATAATCACTCAAAGTTGGAAAAATGTCCACTGGAATGATAAATCTCCACTTGGACAGTTAATCCAGCACAATCCTTTCTTTCTCAGTTAAATAAAATATTCCTCAAAACATTGATAATCAATACACAGATAGCACTGAGGGAGAGCTGAATAGTGCCCTTGCACAGAGGAGTAGTAGGACATGCTCAAGGTGGAATAGGTCACAGAAAGGGTCATACCATCTATAAATAATTTTATAAAAAAATGACGAGCATTCTAATCTGCGGAACATTGCACTACATTGTAAATTAACTAATTACTGCACATTAATGGCCAAAATTCTGAATGGAATGATTAGAGATAAGCCCTAGAGTAGCTCCTCATTTGAGTAACAGCCATCGGTGAGTCCACAAATTACACTCTTAGCTGCACAGCATTTCAAAAGAAGAGCTGCCTGTGGGTAAGGAGTCCTAGCTACACTGGTAACATTTGGTAAAGTGATGGGAAAGGAAACACTAGAAGAGATGGTCTGCTTCTAAAACCTTTAGCATCATCTTTGCCCACCTATACATGATCCTCTGGCGACATGCACAAACAAAAGTTAGTTACACGCAGCTACATGGCCATGTTGGTTATACGGTTTCTTTATTTTACCAGCAAACTAACCTTAAATTTGTTTTTGCTAACTTTAAAAGCACAGGTCGCCTTTTCTGACATTTGGGCCTGTGTAATATAATGAGGCCAGGGGTCGGGTGACAGTCAGTTGGTGTTGGGATGTTTCGAGCTGCTTTCCTTGAGTTGAGCACCATGGGCACTGAGCGGTGTGTGACAAGCCTAAGTTACCTAGGGCAATTTGCTAAACTACCACTATTATAAAGAGAAGGCGGGCATAGAACTTCTACAAGTGAAAATACTAAGATTAGCAAGGTATTTGTCAAACATGGAACGCAGCTTTCTTGTGATAGGTAACGTTGTCATTAGTGTCTTCTGGGGTCTTGGAATGTAAGGTGACTTTTGTTATGCAGGTTGAACAACGTGTGGGGCACCAGGCCGGTGTCACATTCATTTGCGACAGCTGTCTTTGAACCTTGACACTAGATACCCCCTCACTACTGGTGGGCCAGCGAGGTATCCTACACAGGTAGACCGACTAACACGAAGCCAGTCCCGGCTCCACGATAGACAGCGCAGACACTTCTGCCTGGACATCTAACAATGTTAGTAACATGTGTGGTTTGTCGTATTAAATCCAGCCCCGTTATGAGAGTTAAATCCCTGTCATGACTGTAATTGTACATTATGTAATTATGGCTCAAACGCTCTAGCAGCCACGTTTACAAAAAAAAGCCATATCAGTCGTTGTAAATATTAAATTAATCTCACGTTAATATGCTAACCTTAGCTAACCAGTGCCACTAACGTTAGCCGTGTTCTTCGTGTATTGAAATTGACAGCATAGATAACACGACACACTTTAATGCTAACTAGCTGCTTTTCAGTGACTGACTCCCGGTTGACCATTAAAGTGTTTATGCTAGCTAGCTAACGTCAGTCTGCTTGGCTTTACGTGGAAAGGCTGACGACATTTAAACAGCTACCAGTTAGTTACAGACCATAACAATATTAATTTAGATAATGTTTTGCATCGGTACATTGAGCCAGTCCACACACACACACACACACACAACTGCTAAAGCACAGCAGGGTTAGCAAGCTAGTAGCTAGATAGCAGGCTAGGTGATAAAGTTAGCTTGTTTTGGATAACCTTAACTTACACTTGGGATAGAACGCTCTAGGGTAGGTAGTGTTGGATAGTATGTACATAACCGGCTACAAACCTTGTTTATTCGCCTGCGACGTGTGAATGAAAGCAATAAATAACATCCTCAGGAATCCAATAGATGGTGTTTTTGTTCTTGTTGGTGAGTGGAGAACACTCTGGGCTCTCTCCTGGATCCCCATGCTGCAGATGTGTGTATTATTATAATAATAATAACGGAGCGAGTCTGCCTACAGGCCAATAAAGACCTTGTCTGGCTCTGTCAATCATAGCCTAGTAAGAACTCCAACTTCTTTAAGTGAATAGGACGACGGCCTGTCTTCTTCTGTTTCTTCTTCTGTTTCACGTCGGAGAGTCACAAGTTAACATAGTGTTATAGTGGTGTATACTGCCACCTGCTGGATCGGAGTGTTTTTATTATGCGCATTACTAAATTACTAGTACATTACTGAACGTTACTAGTCGCAAAAGCTGGTTTACTGGCCTGTAATTTATTGACCTTGCATTGATTCTGTGCATACGCAACCAGACAATTTTACATTTGCCATTGGTGTTTTGAAACAATTGGAGATTTGTATATTCCTCATCTGTTTGTATTCTGTTTTATACGACTTTCCTGGATTCTGGTAACCGTGCAGGCGCAAGAATGTGTTGCCAGGTTGGTCAACAGCAGAAGACATCAGGTCAAGAGATCTACACCCTTGCATGGACAAATAAAGGTTAAAGCAAAGTGTAGTGATGGGCATTCCAGTAGCCTATGTTTGAGTCAAAACTCGTATTAGTTGAGTTTTGATTCTTTTTAGTAGGACCTGAAAAATGACAGCTAAATACCTATGCATATGAGTGGCACAGTGCTACCATGCTGGGTCAATAACCCAGAAGTGGTGTATTGACTACGCCGACTGTTCTTCAACTGGAAAGTCTGGGTTCAAGTCGATAAGACAGCAAGCATCTTCCTTGCCGAAGCGTACTTGAGCAACACCTTGCCAGCTCCAGGGTCTCTGTTCTGTTCTGTAGTTAACTCTAGACTTGGACCTCTTTGTGGATCAATAGAGTATAGTCTAGAATGAATAAAGAATAGTCTGAGATGTCATCAGGGCATTGTGCAGCTGCTTCTTCTTCAATGCATAAGAGACTGACTTTGTGGACAATGTGACTGTATCCACTTGCTTTTCTTATACAGAAGTGATAGCAAAATTGAAGTAAATTTAAATGATTTGTAGAAGGTCAAACAACCAGTCCACATTCAGTCTTATAAGCTGAACTATAAAATGTCTCTTGATGCTATCACAGATTAGACTGTATAGGTTCTTTGGATTCTAATTTTAGGACAGTTGTTCATGAACATTAATATGAATTAATTGTTGGACACACACATTCTCTGTAGGGTAAGTACCATTTTATGAATGTTTTAAGGAGGCTGAGTTACTCTGAGTTAGGGATATTAAGCACTATTACACCATCTCTGAACACAAATTAAATTATTTGCATGAAAGCAGTTTCTTCAGCTTCCTGCAGAGGGCAGACATGTTATAATTCTTGCATACTTTTTGCCATTGTTTTGTTGATCAGAGGGAGAAGTGAAAGGGCATTATTTTTTAGGGTACAAATAATCATTTGTGCAGTTTTATTTGACATAGCCTCTTTGAAATCAATCAAATATATGATCATTAATCATTTAGAAAAAATATTATTTTATGTTTATATTCATCAGGATTTCACTCCAACTTTGTTGTCTTACCTTTTTGCTCTGAAGTATTGTAGTTCCATACCCCAAAATATCTGAAACAAAATACCAGATGTAATTTTACCAAGTAAAAGACCTACTAAGACCTACTCTGTGAGCCACTATTACAAAGATTGATGAAATGTATCATCAGCTGCCACAAAAATACAGGCACATTTGTGTTTTGGAAATCAAGACAAGGAATATCTGTCTCTGAATTTGAGACATAGGCGGTATTTTATTTTGTTGTTTGTTCTTTAGCCAGATAGGCCACTGAGAGCATTAGCTCATGGTGATATAACGGATTGCTCTCTTTATGTTTGATATTGAAATCATTCATTCATTCATTCACAGGAGAGGTTGATATAAATCTTAACAGAGGTGAGTGCTGATGGATTTTACACATCAATATTGGTTGCAATTTACTGATAAACACTGATAAATATTGCAAGTAAAAATACAATACTACACTCAACTATACTTAACTTAACTTATACTTAACATACAATTGTCTGGAGCAAACATTACTTATCCTGATACAAATCATTCAGAATATGCTGAAAAATATTGTAGGTGTGTGATTGTAAATAATATATGATGATATCTTTGTTCCAAATCAGTATGATTAAAGAATATGGAAATCATATTGTATCAGTACACACCACAAAATCCAATCCACACACACACTCATGCACACAGACACACACACACTTGTGCAATCAACTGGTGAATGGGTACAGACACAAACGCTGAAGTGTAATTAAAATGGAGGATACAATTGCTGTACTTGAATTATGAATGTCCTGCCACCATAAAGGATCTCTAATGGTTTTTGTAACAATAATTTATTTTCATGATGATGAACCCAGTGAATTTAATAATTCGGTAAAGTTCCTGCAGTTGCTGCATTAACTATGAATGCAATGGTTGTTAACCTCAGTCAAAGATCACAGCGTGGCATGTATTTGACTTGTGAGCTCTATCTGATGTATCTTTGAGATCTCTCTATCCTTTAGGAGTCCCACCCATGCAGTGTGTTGGCACTGAGGATGGGAATAATATGCCTTATTTCAACTTTGCCCTTTTTCTGGCATGCATATGCCATTGTCCAGCTAGAGATCATCTCACAAATGGGTGCATCACACTGCCTTATTGCTATTTTACTACTTATTTTTCATTTCATAGGTAATTACTGTCTTACTTGAATATATATATTCCGACATACTTCCTCTTTAATCTACACTGCCTCGTACTGTATATGCAGCAAGTGCAGACATTCAGTTTGCATTTTTACTTTTGTGTTTGTTATGTCCAGAACAGGGTCTAGCACATCATCACTTTGTCCTCAAGGTTGTCATAGTAACCTCATTTGATTGTAAGGCCGCTGATAAATTGTGTTCTGCTCTGCTTGGAATACAACAATGACAAGGTACAAGGAACCGTACCAAGCCTCTGATGAACAGGGCAGAACTCATCAGGACAAGAGGACTCATAGCCGAGCCAAGGCCACTTATCATGAAATTGGCTGCCAAGTCACATCTGATTACTAACTCTCTAGCTAGCTCCCACTCTAATTCCACATGCATAAATGTATGGGATGATTTGGCAGTTTCTTTTATTTCAAATATCATTTAGTTGTTTTTGGATTAGTACATGTTAGTAATTCATTTCTTGTGTCCCAGATTTCTTCTTTCTGAAAACCACCACTATTTGAATGCCTGTCAAAGGAAGGATATTCACACTCCATCATACGATTCTGATGTAAAGGTACAAGGACTCATACAGAGCAAGCAAGTACATCATACCAGAGGAGAATCAGTACAAAACTACAAAACTACACTGTTACAGCTCTGCTACTTCTCTGTTACTCTAAATCAGTGTTGTCATGTTTATTAGTTAGAGGATGGATTAGTGTAGATTTTTTGTTGCTGTATTTTTTACTCTGTGAATTTAGCTTTGAAATGGTTTAGTTTGCCATTGGGTTGGAACCAGCAAAGGCGTGTGTGTGTGTGTGTGTGTGTGTGTGTTCTGAACTGTCTGGGAATATGTTTGGAAATTCACCCCCTTCTCGCTCTCTCTCTCTCTCTCTCTCTCTCTCTCTCTCTCTCACACACACACACACACACATAATCCAAAACCTTCTTCTCCTCTATTTCTAGTCCACCTTCATTGGTCACCTGCTCTCTGATTAAGACCCTATCTTGGACTTATGCCGGGACAGTTTTGCCAGCAGCATTAGACTGTTTTCCCATGGCACTCTATATCTTGTGTAGATCGACAGCAAACATGGTCTTACTTGATTTACACTGAGTTTACAAATCATTAGGGACACATAAATTAGACTGACCAAATCCAGGTGCGCAATGATCCATGTTAAAGCAACCTTAATCACTGTTTTAATGAAGGAGAGGAACAAAGAATTTACGATGGATTTTCAGCCTCATTCAGTAGATAAATAGGAAAGACTAAACTTTTACTACTTTGCAAAGGGCTACGGCAGTAGCTACTAATGATTTGTATGTAATGTAAACAACTGGGTGCTGTGTTTATTGTGTGTATTATGGCAAACGTGGGGCCATAGAGCAACATTTGAGTAATCTTGTACCCAGATGTTCCGGATGTTCCGGTGAAGGTCTGGTAACTTGGCTCTTACAGAGATGACTAAGAGAGCCTCAGCGTGACCAATAGCATGCGCAAAGGGTGTGGCCTGCAGGACAGTGTCGCACCCAGTGAACCAAAAACAGGCACCGAGTGGACATTCAGGGTTGGCAACTTCAGCAGCTTCCGTTAGTCATGTTTCAGTAAGGAATGTAAACAGGGTGACATTTGAGTGCCACCGTTTTTGCACCTGGCATTGGGGGGTGTGGTTGAGGTATCGGCTGTAGGCGGAGAGACAGCCGCAGCTCAGCCGCAGCCAGACGCACCTGTGAGAGATCAGGCTGAGATCAGTGCGCTAACATTGTGTTTGATCTCCGGCAGTGAAATTGGGCCCAGACACACACACAAGACCTGAAAAGTCACCTGAAAAGACCAGAGACTGAGAACAGGACAAAGCGCAGTTAATTTACACGCTGTACCGACCCATACGGCTTATGTGAGACGCTGTTGAGAATTATGTAATAAAAGTTTGTGTGTGACAGTGAAACGCAGCTGTCTCCTCCTTCCATCTGATAGTAGTGAGAGTTGTCAAGATTGACAATTAAGTGGATTGCTTTTTGTCAACATTGGGAATTCATTTGCGAGTGATGTTCTAATGCCACAAGGCTAGAACTGTCCAGGAATGGCTTGATGAACTTAACGGTGGATTTAGCTCGCTGCAGTAGCCTTCACAGTGTCTCAGTCTAATTGAGCCAGTATGGGATGAGATGAAACAAGCTATTTAGAGCAGAGACTCACTTCCAACCAAACTGACTCAACTGTGGGCAGCACTGGAGGCAACACGGACCAGCATTCCTGAAGAACACTTTCAACACTTTGATTGATGTTTTTTTTAAGGTTTTTTTTTTTTAAGTTTTTATTTTTGAAGAGTACCACAGGCACTGCTCTCCACACGACAGTCCAGATTGTTCAAACGTATTAGTATATACTGTATGCGAAGGGCTTTTCATACCGTCCTGGTCTTTGTCCTGTTCTGCTCTTCACCTCAGCGAGTGAGCTGCCGGTTGGTGATCTGACCTGATTAGAGGCTCATCGCATCAGTTTGGACTCAGCTGATTATAGAATGACTGAGGGTAAATAAATGAAGGGGGCGGGGAGACTTAGAAATACACAAAGAAGCCAAGACGTAGCGTACTCTTCACCGTGTCATGATGCACTCTGGGAAAGCCAGGGTTTAGAATGCAGTAATTACCTTCTGTGCCTTCTGGCAGGGGTCTAAAGAGGCTTTCGATAGATCTCAATGCACCTGCATACAATCCTAATTGTGATGGGGTTTGGAAAATAGAAGATTGATTAGTTAGTTAGTCACTGCACAATTTGCACTGCACAGTTTTGTTTTGTTTGCCTTATGTTACTTAATGATTAAAAGATACATCTTTTGGTGTATAGTCCATGGCAGCTTGGTTTGTGGCAGTCTGGGCTCTTGCATAAATCTGGGGAAATTCACAGAACTTTGCTGGTGCATGGAGAACGATTCTAATCCCCTGCTCTTCATGTAATGCTCCAATCTAGGAGAGTTTCAGTAGTTCCTGTTCCGTTATGGTTGAAATGATCTTTTGCTGCTAGCTGCTTAGCTATAGTAAATCAGTGTCCTCTAAATTAAAGGATTACGGTAAGTGCAGTCTAAGTGCCACTGATTATAAACAGAGCTAAGGGCTACTTTCTGCATTTTGGTATTAAAAGCCATTTCTCTTAAAGACAAAGCTTTAAGAAATGTATAGTTTGGGCAAATTATTTCTGGGGATATTGTATTGTAGTTGTTAGCGCAGTAACAAATATTAAATACCCATTACTACAACTGACTTGTATCATAACATATGACCAAGAGTGAAGGGGATAACAATGTTGTTTTGATCCAATCCACTGTCTCTATAAATGGATTGCCTAAACCCCCTAGTGAAGACAATCCCAAGGTCTATTCTAGACTAACTCTCAATAACAATTGGCTGGCAGACATTGTACAGATGAACTATTGGCACATATCCAGGGGTTATTTTACTTTGACTAACAGACCGTCTTATTCGACATTGCGTGTGCACCCTTTAAAATAAAGAACATTTGTTGACTACATCTCCAAAGTAAAAAAAAAAGTGCTTTAAGTGACCACATCCATGAGGGGGCATTAGGTGGCTCAAATAGGTGCTCAAGTCTAAGATGGATTAGTAGTGCAACTCCAAGGGATTTCTCTTTTAACCTTATGCCTTGGGTTGATGTGAGGGGGTGGGGTGGCGGTGCAGAGGTGGGGTAGAGACAGATGAAACATTGCGATCTAGGCACCCTGCCAAATGGTGTTTTTCTCATTCTGCCCTAATCACCTAAATTGCATGCTCATCAAGTATTAGGCTGCCAATTTAGAGAACCACAGTTACGATTACACAGTTCAATCGAAAACAATGAGAGGTTATGGGTTTTTCTCTACCAACGCTCCCAAATCTTATGATGACATTTCATAGGTGAATAACCTAACTGAAATGTGGCATCAACTGGCACCAATCTTTATGTATCTCAGAGTTTTATGTCAACACTGTCAGGTTTATTTTCCCATAATGAGACATATTTATCTAATCCTTCATTCTATCTCCCCTTTATCTTCTCGTCAATTCAAACATATAACAATTGAGAGATTTGGTGAGGATGGTAAGCAGGAGACCCAGCAATGAACTGCATCAACATGATGGGTTGACAGCAAGTCAGTTACAGACTATTCTCCCACCTGTTTTGGCTCATTGTCATTGTGGCCTGAGTAATCTGAACCATGATATAATGCACACTCCCTGATGTAATAACAAGATGAATATTGTAAAAGGAGGCAATAAATAATAAAAACATAGACGGATGTTATATGTTCTTGAATATGATAACATGTATTACAATTGCTAAAATAATGTTTGTTAGATTTTATGGATGTATATGCAAGACAGTTACTGCAAGTGAGTGCATCCTGCAATTACATAACAATTGTATGGTTTTTTTATGTTTATCTGAGATAGAATTTATCCTCGGTAAATTATGTGACCCAGGTCTAACTTTCCCGAAGTATCCAAGTCAGCTTTAGTTGAGTAGGCGATTTGGCTTGAAACATACTAAACGCACAACTATTCTGCAATGTCCAAAAAAACCGTGTCTTAATTCATTTGAAGTTTCTTCATTTGGTGAATGAGGACAAGGGCGACATTTTTTATAATAACAATATTAGTAGGGGATCATGATGCCTATAAGAAATGCATTGACTGGGCTCCACCCCTTCAGGATCTGTCAAGGGGCTTCAAACGGAACCTTCAGTGAAGTGATTGAGGATAGTCGTGCTCGCAAATTATGGACAGTTGGCAACAATAATTTGGCGTCTTTGGCTCCGGAAAAAGGATCGGTTACATTTCACAAGGAAAAGGATAACTGTTCTGTCCTGAAAAATGGAATTATACAACGTTAATCTGAGAGGAATTACTTGTTCGATCGGCTTGTCAAAATCAGTGTAAAAAAGACTTAATCCAGGTGGGCTATATGACTAGATTTAGTTTGTGTCTTTTTTTTTAATAGCTTGAATGTCACATAAACGTAGAACAGTTAAGTGCAATTCGCTCTCAGTTGTACATTGTCTGACTTTTAATTCTAGATCCGATTCACTGATTATCACCTTGATTGTAGTCTATCGCAGCAATAGGTCGTGGACTCCTCAAATATGACAAAATAAATCCCAACACTGGTTGTCAGGGCTGTAATGGTTTTGTACTGGGGACCATATTAGTCTGGAGGCTACCTAGATTAATTAAAAGGTCCTGAATCCCACCATATGGTGCTAACTGAGCTGCTATTACATTAATGATGTTTACAGACAGAAGCATTGTTGAGCCTTTTCCACCGTGGAGGCACAATGGGGGAACAATGGTGTTGTATATGGTACAAATATATTGACAATGATGCACCAACAAAACTAATGATACACCAACAAAACTAAAACGAAAAGTAGATGCAGCCAATCAAAGCTTTTAAGAAGTTAACATCTGTACTACTTTTGAAGGAAAGAACCAAACTGTGGAGAAAACTGAATGATTTTATAATTGCATTTGCTAATTAGGACACTGATGGATATTTTACTGTATAAAACGGAAAAAAGTGACAGAAATGCGGAAAGTGACAGAAGAGTTCAGGAATGACGTGATAAAAGTTGTGCGTTATCTTTGAATGGAACATTGTCATCAGTCTGCGTGTCAATTAGTCTGTCTGGCGTCACAATTAATGTTTACAAGCGAAGATTAAAGCTGGGCTAGGCCTACTATATGATATTTCTGTTATTTTATGTTAAAATAAAAAGACTGTATGATATGCAAAGGTCCAGTGGCATATGATCCTCGCAATATATATCTGCCACGGTGTAACTTTGTTGCCTCCCTTGTAAAAGAGATTTTATCTCAATGGGTTTTACCCCGGTTAAATAAAGGTTAAATAAGATGAAATAACGGCAGGTCTAAACCGTGTTTACATTGTCGGCCCAACAATCTGGACAGCTGCGGTGTGAAGGTTTTTGATGGACAGGTGAGAGGAGCCAATGAGAGGCGTTGCAGGGGAGGAGAAGGTCCAGCTTGTTTTGAACTGTAACAGCTTGCTGTTGTAATTCCCCCTTAGCAACATCGATAAAGATATAGTATAATGGCGATCGTTTGAAAGTTTCCCCCCCCCCTCTCTCTCTCTCCGTTTTGATTGTGCCTCAGTGGTTGTTTCCCCTCTACTTTCTGGTCTTTATTTTTTGCTTTGCCGGCCCGACAAACAAATCCTCCCTCAGCCTGCACAAACTGGAAACACGGGGATGCACATTTTTTTCTGAATTGTGTACACACTGTATTTTGTGATATTCAATGTTCAGCTGTGAAAACCACTGTGCAGTCAAGATTGTTTTACAAGTGCACCCTGTACAAGACAGTTATTGAGTGAAAAGCTACTCAGCTCTACTGAGGATGAAATCCATAACCTCTCAGTTTCAGGGCAGAAATTCCAACCGCAACGCCAAAGAGTTGGTATGAATTTGGGACGTCATTAGTTAAAAATACCACCACCAACCAGAATTAGCGAGTTATCCTCAGCATAGGTCCAAGTTCAACCGGTCCCAACAGGAGCCCAAACGACTTCAAGATGTCACTATCGTTCACTAGCATTATTTGCATCTGGAGTCTGAACACCTTTGCAACATTTTAGAGGAAATCTTGACCACTTTTCCAGGGCCTGCAGGCTAGCCCAACACGTGGGCATCTTTCCAGGCAAACATACTTGCCCACTCAACTATTTCATAACTTATATCACTATTCCAGCATATTTAAATAATACAACCAAGCATAATGAATTAAAATTATAACAATGAAAAAAAGACCTGCTTTTTTTGGAATTGTAAAATACATCTTGATATGTTCGTAATACTGACTTTCCTGTCAAACAACCCTGTTGGCTGTTTCGCTTGAACGATGTAAATCACATTTCGTGTATCAACACACAAGTTTACCTTTAGTCACCTTGCAAAGACTCAGCTACATGGTGTTTCAAACCGCTCTTTAAGAGTGTGATTTAATTAAGTGGGGGTTGGTTAACTCCCTGGCATTAGCACTAATCTACAGGTGTACACGTGTTACAACCATAGGCCTACTAGTGATCCATAGGTAACTAGTAAATAAATGAACCAAAACTGTATCACTTGAGGCAAGAATAATTATTATTTTCAATTGTCAATTTAATAGTCTTTAATTGTCTATATCATTATATAAACTATAATTTAATATTGAGATCTGTGTCCATCACCCATGACAGCCTTAATATGTATGTAAGTCATCAAAATGCATTTCAAATACAATAATGAGAAAACTCTTACTCATAGGATACAAATCTTTTTTTGTTATGGTCATAAATCCAGCTGTGCTGCACAAAATCAAAATTGGACATTTTCTTTAATGACGATTTTACTGTAAAGATTTTTTTGTATTCCTTAGCATAAAAGAGAGAAATACTGGTACCTTTAAGCGGGTGTACTTGACTTAACATGTTGTATACATGACTAAACATAGGAACTAAGCCATAGCTTAGTTATTTTAAAACCCAGTTGATCTTTCACAGTGACAGAGCACTGATCCTGTTTAGTGTTAAAGACATAATCAGGATGTATTTTTAGATCTTACACTCAGACAATGAGTGAAAATAGTTTTTCAGTATAACAATATACCCCTCTTGTGTTTTACTCTAAATACCCATATAACCCATCATATAAACTAACAGCTAATTCAAGTAGGTGAGTAGCAGGTTGTGTGTTGATGCACTTGTTCTACCTTGACAAGCAGTTATGGTTCTGACGTTTGGCCAGTTTTAGCAACAGTGTTTCTCTATTCACCTGTGTGCACCAGGCAAGCAGAGCCGGACAAGAAAACATGGCAAAGATCTGCACAGAACAGTCCTATTCGACGAGACAACAGCCGTCCATCCGCAGATCTGACGATGATCTTGCTGTCATTGAAAATGGGGACAGCAGGTCTGACATTACCCGAAAACTTTCAAGATTCAAGTAATGTTAGAAATATTAGCCAAACGTAATTATGTGCTACGTTCATATACGTCTGGTCATTATGTGGATTCTGTATATTATGTGCAGGGTTGAGAGTTTAGGATTTTGGACACAACCCTGACTGCTCGATGCCATTACTGTCATGTCTGTCCGCTGCTGTCTTCCAGGGTTCACTCTCTTTATGAAGATGCCTCTGATATACAGACAGAGGGAGCTGTGTCTTTAGCCAACAGCAGACACCCAGAGTCCCAAAGAGATTCATTTGCAGGTGCCGGAGCGATGGCAAGGTACGCAACTGCAGTAATAGTACAAGGTTTTGAGCTCTACGTGTTCTACGAAATGGTTCCTCCGGCTCTCCATATACATGCAGGGCCCAGACTAGACAGGTATCACTGTGTACTGTTTTACCTCCCGCTGATCCTCTAGGCTCTCTAACTTCCTATTCATGCTGCGGAACTGGGCGTCTCACAGAATGCACCGCGAGGCGGAGAGGCCCGACTCTTTCCTGGAACGCTTTCGAGGCCCGGAGCTCAAAGACGTTTCCAGTCAAGAGAGCAATGCCCAGTCCTTGGGTTACCATGACACCGTCCGTAAGAGAAAGTAAGTGCTGTACGGTGACCGTGGAGATACTCCAACCAAATTGTCTGGACTCTAGCGGACCTCGTAATTTCTCGAAATGACCTTTAAAATGTATTAACATTGCTTACTTTTTCTTGTTACGCCGTTATGAGGTTGCTTTGGTTATACTGTAAAGTAAACAGTGGAAAGTACACACATTCTACAGCCACCCTCGAGTAACCTCATCAACAATTTGAAACCAATCTAACAAGTCATTTACAGCAAACAATTGTGCAACTGTGCCAAGCTGAATGAGTTAGAATGAGGTAGAATGGGTTAGAATGAGGTAGAATGAGGTAGAATGGGTTAGAATAAGTTATGAGTTAGAATGAGGTAGAATGAGTTAGAATGGGTTATGAGTTAGAATGAGGTAGAATGAGTTAGAATGGGTTAGAAGTTAGAATGAGGTAGAATGAGGTAGAATGGGTTAGAATAAGTTATGAGTTAGAATGAGGTAGAATGAGTTAGAATGGGTTAGAAGTTAGAATGAGGTAGAATGAGGTAGAATGGTTAGAATAAGTTATGAGTTAGAATGAGGTAGAATGGGTTATAATCAGTTAGAATGGAATGATGAAGACACTGTTAAAGAGCTTTAGAGTTTTGGTTTGTTAAGCATTAATCATGCAAAAATGTCTTTTTCTTTCGATGCCCCATCAGTAAGTGGCCACTAGCTACTTACAATATGAATAACTGCAACAACACAGATGAGTAAGTTTGCACATATCTAGATCAGAAAATAGAAACTATAGAAACACTTCAACTGTGGTACTCATATCTTAGATTTTATTTACTAATTTGTAGATGTTGACTATGGTATACACATGTCCTTCAGTAGAAGGCAGTTTTTAATAGCATAGAACGTTTTCATTTAATATGCCCCTTAATCCCCTAGTCCTCTATGTCCTCTCATGCATTAGATACTGAAGTAGAGTAAACCTCCCCGGTCCCTTTGTCTGCTTGTGGGGAATTAGTTGTTTCAAGTTGGGATGCTGGTTGTACTGATTTAACTATCGATCTAACAGTCAAATCTTGACCGATGGGCAGATGTAAAAGGTACTATATACGATATTTTGAACATTAATATAGCAGCAAACAACTATTTGCTATGTAAAGATATAGTGGAGTAATGGCGTCCTGAGCAGAGAATGAAGTCACACTCCCTCTGTGTGTGTAATTCGAGCTTCTCTGTTTTTTGTTTTGGTAGCCGGTCCGTGTGTGTTGACGTGGCCGACGCGCCCATTTGTTTTGGTCTGAGATGCCGGTGCTCTAGCGCGACATCTAGTGGCTGAATGTCGTATATAGCTCCTTTAATATCTAGTAACTATTTACAAGTGGCAGTAAATGAAAAGAGACTAATTATTTGATGAATGCAAACTCAGCTGTGTAACATTGCCATCTGCTGGACAAATATAAGCCGCACCTGGACAAGTATAACCTGCACCAGACCTTCCAACAAAGTTCTGATTCAAAGAACTCTGAAACCTGCATCCCATCCCAGTTCAGTTGATGGCTCTGATCCTGTGTCATGGGTAGCCGTGTAGACCACCCGGTAGCTCCTTAGAAAACACCTCAGTCCACGTCAACAGCATAGAAAATTAAAAACCTGTGATTCTTAGCAAAAAAGACGACAAGAAGGAGGAAATAAAAAAAGATGAGAAAAAGGACGAAGAGAAGAAAGACGAGAAGAAAGACGGCGACAAGAAGGAAGAAGAGAAGAAGGATGAAAAGGATGAGAAGAAGGATGAGAAGAAGGACGAGAAGAAGGACGAGAAGAAGGATGATAAGAAGGATGCTAAAAAAGACGATAAAAAAGACGATAAAAAGAAGGAGGAGCCCCCGTGAGTATCCCAGTGTGTAGGTCTCCCAGGGTTAACAGTCACTTTATGGAGGTCTTGTGTAGTCTAATAACCGAAAACAAACACAAGGTTCACACTTATGTGATTATGTAAAAACTACTCTTTGAACAAAAGTCAATTAACAATTAACAAAGTCAATTAACAAAGTCAATTAACAATTTTTTTTTTTTTGTTAGGAAGGAAGTATGGATCATGGATCCAGCAACAGACAAGTACTACAGATGGCTTACAGTCATTGCAATTCCAGTATTTTATAACCTGATGATACTTGTGACAAGGTATTTTCTACTTCATGGAGTAACTTTTTTTTTTTTTTTGTCTAATGGAATGATCACAAAAACTAATGTGTGTTCTTGCTTTTGTCTAGAGCCTGTTTTAACGAGCTCCAGAACACTTACACAAAACTTTGGATAGTCCTTGACTACACCTCAGATATTATCTACTACACAGACACATTTGTCAGAGCAAGAACAGGTCAGATTCTTGAAATCATTTTTTTTTGGAGCAATTGATAATAGAGGTGTAATAGTAAATAATCACTTGAACAGGATTTGTACAGTAATTTCTGCCTCTTTCAATGTTTGAAGTCTTTTTTTGAATTCGGCTACTAATTTTATTTTCCTCAACAGGTTACTTGGAACAAGGCCTGCTTGTAAAAGATAACAAGAAACTAAGAGATAAATACAGAAGTACATCTCAGTTCAAATACGACGTCATTTCGATGATACCCACAGATCTACTGTTTCTGAAATTTGGCTTTAACAACCCCGAGTTCAGATTTAACCGACTTTGTAAAATATCAAGACTGTTAGAGTTCTTTGAGCGCACAGAAACCAGAACCAGCTTTCCAAACATGTTCCGCATTAGTAATCTTGTACTTTATATCCTTGTTATTATCCACTGGAATGCTTGCTTGTTCTTTGGCCTCTCTAAAACCATTGGCTTTGGATCTGACACCTGGGTATATCCCAACATCAGTCACCCCGAGCATGGCCGTTTGGTTAGAAAGTACATCTACAGCCTGTACTGGTCCACTCTGACCCTCACTACAATTGGAGAGACGCCTCCTCCGGTCAAAGATGTCGAATACCTCTTTGTCATCGCTGACTTCCTCGCGGGCGTGCTGATTTTTGCTAGTATCGTCGGTAACGTCGGTGCCATGATCTCCAACATGAACGCCTCGCGCGCGGACTTCCAGGCCAAGATCGACTCCATAAAGCAGTATATGCAGTTTCGTAAAGTGACCAAAGACCTGGAGGCCAGGGTGATCAAGTGGTTCGACTACCTTTGGACCGAGAAGAAAACCTGCGACGAGAAGGAGGTGTTGAAGAACCTGCCCGACAAGCTCAAGGCTGAGATCGCCATCAACGTCCATTTAGATACGTTAAAGAAAGTGCGTATTTTTCAGGATTGTGAAGCTGGTCTGTTGATTGAATTGGTACTCAAGTTGGAGCCACAGGTGTTCAGTCCTGGAGATTACATTTGTAAGAAGGGCGATATCGGCAGGGAGATGTACATCATCAAGGAGGGGAAGCTAGCTGTGGTGGCAGACGATGGAGTCACTCAGTTTGTAGTGCTTAGTGATGGCGCGTATTTTGGGGAGATCAGTATCTTGGGTATCAAGGGCAGTAAGGCTGGAAACAGGAGAACAGCCAACATCAGAAGTGTGGGTTATTCGGATCTCTTCGCCCTGTCGAAAGATGATTTGATGGAAGCCCTTACTGAGTACCCAGAGGCCAAAAAGGCCCTGGAAGAGAAGGGGAAAGCCATCTTGATGAAAGACAACCTAATTGATGAAGCAGTGGCTAATGCTGGGGCCGACCCCAAAGGCCTGGAGGAGAAGATCAACAAACTGGAAGACAACCTGGATGTCATGCAGACCAGGTTTGCCAAGATTATGGCCGAGTTTACCTCAACCCAGCAGAGAATGAAACAGAGGGTCACTGAAATGGAGGCGAAAGTGAAGTCTGTGCGACCAGAAGACCTGTCTGAAGTGAAGGCTGACAAAGACAAAAAGGTCCAGTAATTTTAAAGTGAAATGTATGAAATTTACCCAGGGACTTAATAAATACATTTTTTTTTTTTTTTTTTCCATTTAGATAGGTTGATTGACACTTTTGCATGGTTCATGTTTATATCTATTTATACAGTACATCACCATGTTTATCATCATTGTATCACTTATCTCTTGTCAATATGTGTCAAAATATGTGCAGTGTATGCAGTGCATATATATTTTTGTGCAAGCTGTGACTGACGGCCGACGATGTCAATATTCATTTTAGGATTCTTGAATTCCATGCTGCCCTGTCCAGAGACACTTGTAAGCAATAGATTAATTGCAGAATTATGGTATAATTTCAGCCTCTACTAGTTAAAATAGCGCCGTGAAGCGGTTGTGGGCCCCTGTGTCGCGCTTATTGCAGTCAGCGTCAACGGGCTGACCTGGGCGGGCCCACCCTGCAACCCCAGTACACAGTGAACATTCATGTGAAGGCTGTCAGTCAAGTCACGGGCTACGCCAGCCGACAGCTCGGGGAAAATTGCGACTAAATCTCGCACAGGCAAACTAAAGATTCTGTTGCGGGATGAAACTGGGATTCAGTTCATAGATTAACTATACTTAAACCATTCAGGACCAAAAAGAGAGGTTTAAAAAATACATTCGCCAAGATCCTGTTCAGCCTCTTTAAGGGCATTCTGCTATCAATGTGGCTTCATTACCTTAGTGTTATGTTGAATGTATTTATTTTCATGCCTAATCAGTGTGGACTTATGAGGGTTTTTCGCAGGAAAAATATATGGTGACATGTCTGACTTAGAATGTATTAAGTATTTACTACAGTGCGCACACAATACACAACAATGAAATTTCTGTTGTAATGTAAATACATGTTTGATATTATTCACTTATCACTGTATGTACAAAGCAAACCAAAACTCAGTTCTCTGTCCTCAAAACTTGTATCTCGTTGGTAATTATTGGTTTAAAATATAATTTTGAAATATGTTATGACTTAGAAATGTTCATAACAAAAAATATTAAATGTACATAAAAACATTTATATATGAGTGTACCTGTTCTTTAGTAATTTTATAGATAAGAAAAAAAGTTCAAAGTTTCTTTGTTACAATATTTTAAACATTTCATTATGATTACAGTGACAAAAATGCTGTTTTCTCATACTGTGTGGATCATTTTATATATTTCTTAAGTAGTTCAGAGCAAGTGTAGAAAAAAAGCATTTTTTCCATATTTGAACATTGATGTGGCCGGTAATTAAAAGGGTGGTTCTATGGCAGTAAATTACATTATAAAGGTATTAATTATAAAGGCATTTGGAGGGCACACAAAGTATTTAGTATTACTGAAACACTGTTGTTTGCACTGAAAATGAACTGTTGGTATGGGTATTTTCTTAATAGACCATTTACAACAAAGTTTTGTACATGTTTAAAATTTTATTAATTTTGCATGAGTTTGTTTACGGAAGAGTTTAACAATCTTGTTTGCACATTCCTTTTTCACCTGAGGTATCATTTAGCCAAATAAAACAAAACACAGTTTAATTTGAAAACTTATGTAGGCATTGCACATTTGTCTGGGGACTGCACCTTTAAGTATGTACCGTCAGCAATAACATTTGAACTGCAAATAAAACATAAAAGAAAATGAGAATCAAAAACCCCTTTCATGACATGTGAAACTGAATCTTCAAGTCAGTTAAAGTACATTCCATAATCCACCTTACTGCAAAAGAAAAACCCACTATCCAAACAGTTTTGCAGTAGGATACCTACACACAGCATTCATTTTAAATGTTAAAGGAAAAATACAATAATACTTAAAAAACTTCCCATATAGGATATTGTTGCACATATTTCACCAGAAACAAAAGTTGTTTTAAATATAAGCTAGTCAATGGGGGGGGGATTTGGCTTGGCAGTAATGTGCAGGACTCCACCCAAATAGATCAGTTTACCATAAAGACAATGATTGGCATGATGTTGCCCAGTCCAGTGACTTTTGGGTGTGTTCAATGTAGTCATAAGAACACTCCTGTAGCCTGCTATGGCCAACTGAGAAAACTCAAAACAACTTCAATAAAAAAAGAAAAAGTCAGCATTCGCTAAAATTTTGTATATAAGTGCACTTTCACAGTTTCACAAATCATAAGTAATAAGCACCTTCATATTTGCACAAAAGAAACCCACAACAAACTTGTAAGAGTCAAACTCTTTTGGGAAAACGTAAATGAAGAGGTTACATTCTGGGGAGATGTGACACTGAACTGACAGGGCAGTAGTGGGGTATGACTGAAAGAGGTGTTCAGGCACAGAACCATTGCAGCATTTCTTGTTAAGTGTATTCCTCTCTGTAATGGTGTGAAATTCCCTTTTGTTGAGGTTATAAAACAACTGCAGTCAGTGAAATATTTCTTTGTAAACCAATTTCTTTCACAGCATTCCAAATCCTTTGGCATAAGTGATGGCTTTGAGAAGTCTCTCTCTCAGTTTCTCCTTGGAGGAGTATTCTGGAAGCAGCAGCGCGTTAAAGCAGGTGTGTGACGTTGGTAGCCTGGAAGAACGAGAGAGAAAAGTAACATATCTGCCCGGCTTATTTTTCAAATAATTTAGGGGCAACTGATGCTTTTTTTTTTTTACCTGTTAAACTGTAAAGAATCAGAATCAGAATCATCTGAAATCATCTGAAAAAGCATCACCTGATTCTGATTCTTTACAGTTTAACAGGTAAAAAAAAAGCATCAGTTGCCCCTAAAGTATTTGAACATATATATATTTTTATATATGGTCAATAATTCATAATGTGCAAGACCATCTGCACTTGACATGGCACCTTGTAGTTATTGTGTCTTTTCAGAACAAAAGGAAACAAAACAGAGTGCTACTGTTCAAATACTTATGGGCCTGTACTTTACCTATCTGTGTCTGAGCCGTTCTTGGCAATGATCATTTTTAATTTGCCCAGGCCACCGACTGGTGCTCTGTCTGTGCCGGTGGTAAACTGGAGAAACAATCTCTTCTGTTCCTCTCCAAAGGAGTGAATCGTCTCCCAGAAATCTCTAAAATAGCGACAAAAATATTTCACCATTACAATCAATCTCAATTTTGGTACCCTGTGCACAGCTGCTTTAGAAAAACTTTTTTAAATATTAATAAAACTGGTGTTCTTTGTATGTGAAAAGAAATATATGAAAAAAAAAAACGTACTTAATAACTTGACAGTCTTTGCTATAACCTCCGTCATAGTCTGTTGTTTTCTCAAGTGCTTCAAAGTCAAGATTCTGTTAAATAAAAAAACGAAACAGATTACACATCAAGACCAAGATTGGCATCAAAAACGTAACCAAAAAAATCGAATTCTTCATGTTTTATTTTCTTACCCTGCTTCCACAGATAAGCAGCTCAACTTCCTCAGGTTTAAACAAATATTTCAATGGCGACTCATTTGTGACCATAAGGAAACCCTTTTTGAAGGCCTTGAATTGTCTCTCCACACTCTTGTTCAATATATACTCTGCATACAGATCCACAAATTCCTGTGAATCACAGATGCTTTAAATACATATTAGACCAATTGTTCATTGTAACTTGTTTTATAATTGTTCTGCCCCTGATCATCAAGTCAGTGTATAATATTCAATCAAAGTGACACTCGCATTCCACTTTTCACGTTTATGATAAAGAAACCAGCAGTGGTATTCTGAATTATTTGATATAAGTTTGAAATCGTCATCATAACAATCATAACCAACAATAAATCGACCGATAAATTGAAATACATTCACCTGTCTATTCTCATTAGTAACAGGGATCTGGTCTCCCTGTTCCTTTAAGTCGTATGAGGTTGGGTTTCCAAAAAGATCTGTCTGTGATATCTGGAAGGTGATCATCATGTCTTCCTCCACATTGCCCGTATACTCCAGCAACTCCTTCAGACTTTGGTAGAGAACCTAGAATGGGAGACACACAAGCTATACTGTAAGTGCTACCAATGCCAGATTTAACCTAATTCCCAAGTGTCAAGTAGGTGAATGCTGAGAGAAAAATGTTTTAAGAATATGCTATGAGTGTTTGTGTGACTTCGCAAAACGTACTCGAAACCCATCACTGCAATTGTAAGCATCCCTAATGTTCCATAGCAAACTTTAAAACCTCAGTTATAGAAAAAAAGTCTGTTGGCTAGCTGTCAGAACAGCAGAAATGTTTTCTATTACATCTGCTTTTCTTAAACCAAAATTGCAAGAAATTTGAAACAGATTTGAAAAGGAAACACGATACAATACTGCGCACGTCTCCAGGGATAGTAGTCACATCCTAAATGCGTTTGAAAATATATGACTTTTATATTGACTTTCATGGTGTATTAACTTTTGTGAATGTTACTGTACTGGATGAGAATCTGCCAGGTCCAAGTAGATCCCTTTCTTGCCCATGACTTTCCTATAGACAACCATTGGAAAATGTACATCCAAGATGCAATTATTGTAAATGGCAAGCCCCAGGACAATTCCAATGAGGGTATACTGGGCTTCGATCTCCAGTGAGGAAGAATTAAACCAAAAAAGCTTTGTCTCGTCGTCATAGGTGAACATTCCTGTAGAGGAAATTAAACAAAGAAAGAAAAAAGAAACACCATAATGAATAAAATTAAGCGCTTGAATGAATGTCATGAAACAGGGAAATAGCAGCAAAAATGTAAAAGAAGAGTAAGACTTACCAATGTCAGGATTGAAAATTTCCTCCAAGACCAGCTGAAAGAACTCCTTTGAAACCCCTCCCTCATCAACACCTTGCTCCCCCTCGAATTCAACGAACAGCTGTTTCTTCAAGTCAGAGGGGTTCTCCATAGAAATCATCTCCAACTGAAAAAGAGGGATTGGCATTTATTTACGGTTAGACCGGATCGAGGCGATCCGTTACAACGCAACTCCTCAAAACGCGCGGCAATGTGTCTCGACTCACTCTGACAAGGGCATCGTCGATGATGTGATCTCTGCGCACTTTGAGCTTGAGATAGGGATTGGGCTGCTGACCCTGAGCCATGCTGTAGAGTGCAGTGATGCGCCGCTCACTGTACATTCTGATCCTGTTGTCGTAGTACAGGCCTTGGTTCTTGGTGACAGCGTTGAGGATGAAGGGGCAGCTCTGGAAAGAAAACTTGCCCTCGGCGTCTACCTTGAAGAAGGTGAAGTCCTTGTCCATCTCCACCACCTCGTTGAGCGAGTCGTTAATAAAATCCTCAAAGGGGATGAGGGGCCTTCTGCAGTCTATGGTTCTAACGCCCAGTTCTTTTTCCAGAGGGTCAATCCGAGGACCCTTCCTGTAGAGGCGTTCCTCTCCTAGCAGTTCCTGCAGGGTCAGTTCATCAGACTCAAGTTCTTCATCTTCCTCTTCATTGTGATCTATGTCCAGGTCTCCTCCCAGGATGCTTGCATAGAAGACTACTTTTAAACACTTAGTAGCAGCCACCACAGTTTCGTCATCATTGACCAGATTTTCACTGTCATATTCATTGCTGATTATTGTGAAAGTGATAAGTTGCTGGAAGGTCTCCATCATACGACGGATATGTGCAATACTGTACCGGGACCACAACCGTGTCAACTTGGCAAGCGCGCTAACTGGTAGTTTGCTCATGGCTTTGCAGAACTGTGGCATTGCCATCTCCAGGTACTCTGGGCTGTGAAGATTAGTGTTCTCCATTACGATGATGAAGATATTTAAATAATCAGGGTTTGTTTCGTACACATCAAGGTATTCTAGGTCAAGTTCCATATTTGGAGTTAGGTAAACCAGTGCATTCACGAGAGATGCTTCTATCTGGTCATTGGTCAGGAGTTTGTCGTACACTCTCCTCACAGCGTCTACGTCCACGGTAACTTCATCGGGGCCAGGCTTTTGAGCAGCACTGTCCTCCGGTAAGGCGGCAGCAGCAGCGGAAGCGCCCATATCCCCTACCGAAGCAGGCGTTTGTTTGTCCTGATCGTCACGCGCGTCCAAATTCGTCACATGGTGCGCAACCTTTCTAAAGCTTTTCATTAGAGCGTCAGCGCTGGAGAAGACCCTGCCGATAACGGGTATGAAAGCGGAGTAGTCCCCTTCCTCCTCGCAGAAACTCAAGATCACACACACAGTGTCCTCTGTAAGGTAATGAACATCTGTACCAAAATGAAAAAATGAATGAGACAAGAAAGTAGTTGTCCATAATTGAAAGAGTTTACTTTGGATTGAATTTCAGATGTACCTGTAAAGTCTTCCTTTGTTGTAAGTAGATCATCATTACTCATCTTCCTGATCAAGTCGCGGTGGATTCCGTTGGCACTGTTGTCAGGGTGGACAGCATCAGATTCTTTATTGGAAGGGTGAGGCTCACAGAGTGTGGCATTATTCTTATAAAGCTCAAGCGCTTTGACAGCCGCAGAATTGTTGTCTACAGGTTGAAAATCAGAGCATGATGCGCAAAACTCATTTGTGCAGTTGCCATTTCCACAGCCGTCTGTTAACTGCCGAAAGTAGCGCTCAATTAGATGCTTTGCAGTCGCTTTCTTCCTGTGCAAGATATTTAAACAGGAAGTCAGAATAGTTATTGTGTTGTACTATTACTGTCTAGAAAAAAAGCACATAATCAGATATTTGCAATGCAAATAATAAGGTACATCAACTCGATTTGCTACCCCACCGAAAATATTATATCAGGCACGTTTACTCTTGTTTGAAAAGGCTAGGATATGATCCATAGATTTTATTGTAAATAGGAATAGGTGAATGATAAACATGTGCCTTAGGGGTTGCAAATTGTAAGGAAAAATATATAAATGTAACTACATTTAGTTGCATGCTTGAGTCCAAATGATGTGACTTACATTCGGCTGGATTCAGACACTCCTATAGTCAGCCTACTTGACAGTTCTCTGAAAGAAAAGTTAGGTTCATTAGAAATTGTGTATGTCTGGCTTTTCAGGCTTCATACAGTAAAATGAATTTGCCTAAAAAGGGAACATAAGGAAATCAAATCTGTTAAATTTAATTTCAAGTAAGCATCTTAGGTTAGGGTCTTCTTATCATAATTGCATGAGTTCAAATCTAAGGTCCTCTGTAGTCTCCAGCTTCCTTTCTACCCATGACTCATAAAAAAAAAAAGTTGCTCACAGCCCTACCAGCCCTACCAAAAGTATTTAGCTTTTACAGCTACAGCTAAAACTACTGCAACTAATTTTCGCTCTCAAAATGGCCTTCGTTGCTAGATATACCGAAATTGACAGCCCAACTAAAGTATTGCACGTTATTACCAGTCAGCGGGAAACATTGATACAATTTACCTTCACAATAACAACATGGTTGTTGCGACAAAGTTGACAGCTGACCCCAGCCGGTCCGGCGTGAGCGAACTGTCAACATCCAGCCTTATTTTTCATGCAGCTTTGACGACTTTTTAAATGTATATTTAAACCGTGTGTAGACGATCGACCACACGATCGCGGCGTAGGATCGTGGCTTAATAAACTCGTTTTTCCCCGATACTTCATACCGACCTATGATTTCAACAGTCCCGGTGGCAGGATGTCCTTATCTGTGACTGTGCAAAATCACTTCTCTCCACACAGTCCGCTGCTGTCGTTTAGGTTGAATGGAAGTAGATTCAATGAGGTTTTTTTGTTTGTTTGTTTTTTTATACTGGATGTCCCTTTAAATGTGTCTACGCTCAAGAGCGACTAACGCTAAAAAAAATAATTTTTATTTTGTTGACAACTCAAATAATATCCAGCACCGTCTTGTCAACAACACGGAGACGTATCCCGGCATGCAACGCGAGGTTGTCAAAAACGCCCC
>OMKK01029673.1:0-16234 GCA_900302305.1 Polymixia japonica | reverse complement strand
ATTCTAAATAAAAGCCTTTTCAGCTCATTTATGGAACATACCTGATTATTACTCATCTCATGTACACTATATCTTCCTATGGGATGCAGACATTAACCTAATTTTGCTCATCACCGTTTGGCTGTAATAGGACCAGAAAGAATAAGGGCATTTGAGGCTGAGGAGAATTTAAAAAATAAAACAAAACAGTCTGTGGATAATGTAACTCATTTAGAACAAAACTAAACGACTACTAAAGTACTAAACGACTGGTACTGTATATAGATTTTTTTTTTTTATATGAACAGAACCAGAAATAAAAACTCTGAATTCGTCTCGTCAGAGTGCGTCTCCTCCTATCCGTCAGTGACCACACATACATGCAGTGTGCATGATGGACAATTGTAAATGTCTTCTTACTCAGAACATTGCCCAGACAGGATGCAGACTGTAATCACAAAGGCTGCAATTTTCCTGCAATTCCTCTTTACTAGAACAAAATCAACATTTCACATCCACGATGGATTCATTAGCCAATGAAAACATTTTAATAATAGCCAATGTCACCAGTTGCTGGGGTGTAAAACGGGCAGAAAAAAAATACGATAACATGAGTTGATCTGACAGACGTGTCCAGATTTGGCTAAGCATTTTCATTACTAGAATACTGGTGATGACATGAGATGAAAATAACGCATATTACGGTAAAAGAAAATATCGGACATTTAAAGCTTCAATAATTTATGAGCAACTTCAATGAAAATAGTATAGGTTAAATTATATTCACTGTTGATCGTCAATTTCTGGTAGAAAGTGTCTGGACACGCCTCAGTTATAATTTAAAAAAAAAAAGTAAATTGAATTTCTGGATCAATTTCACCGGACTGGCTGACGGCATTAATTCTACAACTGACAGTAATGCACACATATTAAGTCTACTGGCAGGTGAGGAGGTCAAATAACATGCACCAAGGCTCACATTTGTGTAGACCATTTTTCAACAGCTCTCAACATTAGGTGATTTAGGCTACTAAAAATAATAGTACATTAGATGATTAATTCCCAATTCCACTGGAATATTGTTGATGCATTTTATAATTATAACAACATTTTTCAAAAATCCACAAAAAAATCCTTATTATTCAAAGGAATTACTCTTTTTGCGAAAATATATTTTTTGGACATGAGAATATTAAGACAATTTTTTTCTTACTTCACCTCAGGTATTTGTCTTGAGGACATACAATAGGCAGGAGTTATCCTTTATGATTTTATTAGAGAAAAGCATCTGTCTCCTCCTGTCTAAGGCTGAAAGAGATCCATTCGTACAGTTTGACATGGATTGGCACCCTGTAGATGTCAGAGACAAAGGCTTTAAGGAAATTAACTATTAAATAGAACTGTCTAGTTAAATATTCATTTTAATCCAGCACTGGATAAAAGGCACCCAATTGAGCCACTGTCATGCCATCTTGCCAGCCGATTAAACGGGGATTTCCATCTCTTTTCCCTGGTGAATTGACAGCTTGGTGGAAAACGGCAATATAAACATCTAAAGCTGCCAATGGCAAAGGTCAGCTTGCTGTATTGTTTTAACAAAGCTGTTGGAAAACAAGATCTTAGGAGCAGCGTCTGTGCTGTGGGAAGGATCAAGTTTGTGTTAAATCTCTCCTTTGGCCAGGCCCCTAATGTGTTCAACCTTTACCTCCAAAAAGAAACTCACAGAAACACTATCCTGTGATATAGACAAAACACTCAAACAGTAAATTACAGTCATAGTGGAACTAATATGACTAGTAGTGATGGATTGATTTCTACTACTAGCACTATATCTTCCTTATGCTCTTTGAAGCCTCCCACACAAACTAGATGTTCAACAAAAACAAATAGTGTGACCTCAGCTTAGAAGTTACTTTGAAACTATCTGATGCAATTCTTCAAGTGGTACAAAGCAGTTGGGGGGTAATTTTCATCCAGAACAAAAATAAATTTCAACTAGGGGTTGGCGATGTCATCATGCTGGAGGTATTCTGGTGCCTGTTTGAAACCATATCTTCTGTCACTACTTCCCAGCAGGGGACAAATACAGTTTCAGGGTGGTGGGGTTTCATTGTCTTTGAACATACAGTGGTTGGTGGAGAGTGGCTGCTTGGTTTTGTTACAGCTAATGATCCTCTCTTAAGGTACAATGTTATGTGGTGTACCCCAAACTACAATGAGAGTAGCCAAACCCTGGAAAATTGTTTGGGGCAACCTTGACAGTTGGGGCCTAGTGGTTGTGCAGCCAGCCCAGCCTGGGGTTTTGGGGGCTGGTATGCAGAAGGCTATTGGAACACTACACCCTGCCTTGAGTTTGTTTGAAACAATATGGACATCCAGAAAGATGTTGGTATCACTGCAGTCAAGGTCAACTATTCTATGAAGTCTGTTGTGAAATGTGGAACAATAAAGTTGAATAACCTACTGGAGAAAATGTCTTAGTCCATTTGTTCCAAGTTAACGATGAATGTTACAATAGCTGGGTTTCCGTACAAGCATTTTTATACAAATTGTGATGTATCGAATTAGAAATGCTAAATGGAAACAGCAAATTCTGATCAAATTTCCTCAATAATCACAAAAAAATCTTTTTCGATAAATACATTATGTGATAAATAGCGATGGAAACATTTGTAAGCATTTGTCGAATAAGTAATAACGTAGAAAGGAAAAACAGTAGCAACTTGCCCAATAGCAATCAACTGTTGAAAAACTCTTTCCATTTCCCATACCTACGTTCTATGCATTTGGATTTTATTTTTTATGATTTCAACAGTTTGTTTAAAATCCGCTTGACAATTGGATGGAAACATAGCTAATAGCAGGTGGTAAGATTTAAAACCTCCAAAAACATGTTTGTATAACAAATTAGGTGAGTTTACCAGGCATCTTTGTGTAAAGGTAATAGCCATGGAGAAAAACAACTTTAAAAAGTTTTTTTTTTTTTAATGGGCATAACATTGAGAATTATATTAGCACATATTGATATAACCACTATTGGAGCCAACATGGGTGTCTTAAGTTTTGTCTTTTGTTTTGGACAGTTGCACTACTAAACATCAGGGGCAGTGAAAACACATTGGTGATGGTTCACACAATTGGTTATGAATACACACAGGTCCAATGGTTCTTATCGCAAAGGCGCAAAATATAACACAAATGGACAGCCCGTTTATTTTTATGCATGCAACACAAAACACAACTGCAAGTCTGTTATTTAACATTCATCACATCAAGAGAGATGTGATGCCTGGCGCTTCAGACAACACAACAAGGTAATCAAATTGATACGCATAAAGACTCATAGGCTTGTTATCCATTCACCACCATGGCCAGTTGGCTGAAGGCTAGGCTAGTGGACTTATTTTGAACTGTTTAGATTTGCCAATTTTTCAGTACAACCACAAAAGGAAATTTAGCCTCTAGTTGCTCCCTGCACATTCGCTTTCTATCTCAGTGGTGGTGAATGGCGTCTTTAAAAATGCATTGGAAGGTATAGGGATACGCCACTCTCTGTACCCATGTAATGGATGACAAGCAAAGGGAGTCCCATAAGTCATTCAAAGAAAAACCTAAACGATAACTTAGTGTTATAGAATGATTGTTGAATACTCAGATACTTTGGATCATACTTGAGTCCAAAATTGTTTAGAAAGGTCAACTTCAAAGGTTTGGAAAGAGTTTTGAAAGTGTTGATTAATGGGCTCAATACCATGAAAAACGTGCAGTATACGTGTATCTCATTTAACACAAATAACACATAGAGTACAAGTACAACCATTAAAGGTGCTAATATATTAAAATCAAATTAAAAGTTGAATTACCACTGTACTACACTGTAAGATATAACACTAACACTGTAAGATATAGTATAATGGTGATAGTCTGAAAGCTTCCCCTTTCTCTCCGTTTTGATTCTGCCTCAGTAGTGGCCTTACTTTCTGGCCTTTGTTTTGCTTTGACAGCCTGTCAAACAGCTCCTCTCCTCAGCCTGCTCAAACTGGAAACAGTGCGTTTCATGTTTTGGTTTGTTATTGTAGTTTACTTCACCAATGCTAGAGTGCCGATATTACTGATAGCACCTTTAAGGTAAGAAGATGTAAAATTGCCCAAAATGCTGTTCTTTGAAGTAGGTTAGTCTATGTAATATAATTATTCAATAATTCTACTATGATGATTACGTTGATGTTTTGCAGTGCTGTGATTTAATATGGTGTCACTGAGACAAGCTTTTAATTTCAATATGGCTTGAACATTCTTGCAAACTCATGCATTATGGGTGGGAGGTCTCAAGGGGGGGTTCAAGATGTCTGGAATTTCCAAGCTCATTTCAGACTCCATTCCAGCTGGCAGCACACCAATCTGACATCCAAAGTTTAGGATAAATATAATTAACAACTTGATTGATGCCACTATAAACAATATAATGTTGGTAGTTTAAAGGTAAAAAGGTCAACAATGATAACAAGCCTGCCTTGTGGAGTATGAGCCTGAAATAATACACATTGATTTCATTAGATTATGACTGACTGACTCTGCTGTAAGGTGGCTCTGCTCTAAGCATCTATGCCATAATTGTAAACAGTGTTAAAAACAAAAAACAAACCTGTCCTGCTACTACATACATGCATACTTCATACATTATGTAGAGTCAAGATTAAACTATACACTCCCACCGATTTACACATATGCAACATCCTCCCATTACTCTACTGGTTATGTAGTTGTGGCAAGTTCATGTAGTTGCAGAAAGAATTTGAACTCTTGAAATGTCAAAGAAATTGTCAAAAAAAAAAACAAGTAGGAAATAGCTTTTGTAAGGTTTTAAAATGAAGAAGCTAGAAAGGAACCACTTGGATTGCGGTGGTCCTAGCATTCCACCACAGCTATAATGAAAAGAAGCATCTTCTGGATGCACTTTTGGTTCACATAGATTCAAATAGTTATCTGGATATGTGATATGTCTGTGTTTCCGTTATATACAAAATTATTGCTGCTGCTGCTTCGGAATTTTATGCAATGTCATGAAGTCGCAATTCCACGACTCTGAGGAGCTTTCTGCTCCACTGAACTCAAACGAACGGCCGTCCACTCTCTCTCCACTTTGAAGATGAGCAACTGGAACAGTGACAGGATGTCAATCACTCGCGAAGTCATGACAACCAAATAAACAACAGCGCGAATACAGCATTTTCTCTTCAGGCAGAGTGACAAACAAGGCAGAGGATATGATTACATTACCGGAGAACAAGAGAAAAGGTAGATTTAACTAACCAACATTTAAGTTTAAATAAACATTCGCAATGTATTCTCTATTGATACTCATGGCCAACTAATTATTATTAATATTAATAATATATCATGAAATAATGTTCCAACTAACGTTAGCTAGGTAACATTAACATTAGCAAACTCAGTGAATCATAATACCAGTAATGTTACTTCAACAAACATTTATATAAGCTATGTATTAAAATATTCCTGAGAAAGAGTTGAGAGGAAAATGGAGGAGAGAGGAAAGAAAATGAAGACTAAGAGTTTGTTTTGCAGTCAAGTGTTATTTTATTTCATATTTTTAAATTACCTATTGATATTCACGCGCACCACCCATGTACAACAAAACAGTTTCCCCCCGTTGCTGAAAAAAATCCTAGAGGAAACACGGTATGTTTAAAAGCAGTTCTAAGCATTTGTAAATTATTTGTGTATGTATTTTGTTCTACCCGTGTAGCTTTTAATTAATTTTACAAGAGCAAAAACAAATTAATAGATAGAAACCAAACCACATGCATGTCATAATATGTATAAACCTGAGCTAGCACATTGCTGATAGCACAGTTGTCTGCATGACTGTTTTCCCCATGTTCAGCCATGTCCCCATACGGTTGAAGGAGCTCACCAAGACACACACAGAAAGAGGTAGGAGGGTAAATAATACATGCCTCCACAGGACCAGAGTGCAGGGCGTACCTTGGAGTGGTAGGAGTGGATGGGCTGGGGGCTTGTGGGGGCTCGCTTGTGCGTGCCAGCATCAGACAGCTCACCGCAGGAGATACACAGACATAAAAGAAGACTCACTGTCATAGTCATGAAAGAAGAAATGACACCAGACAGCCTCAAAACAAGCCAACTTGTATATTCATCACAACAAACACGCAAGCCGACACAGTGTGACTTACATTATAGTCGCTGTCAAAATAGCCCAGCAATCCTATTTTGACAATAAAAGCCAACACCGGGTCTCGTTTGCAGTCCCGGGGACCTCAGGTTGCCCCCGGGGCGTTATAGGTTCCAGCTTGAAACTCTCTTCTGACACAATTATCCAATTAGTTGAAGCTGTGGTCAGACTGGAGGGTGATGATGGCTGGAACACCCGGGGGGGAGCCAGTGTCTGGTGTGAGCCCCAGGGATTTGCAAGGCCAGACCACCTCCACAACTTGAACTGCCAATTCAGCCTCCAACAGCCAGGCTTCTGTCCAGTAGGAACAGAGGGCACTCTCAGAGAAATACCCGAGCCCGTCCAAAACCTCACCTGTTCCACCATGCATCAGTGACCTCACCACACGGCAGGTTCTCTACTGAACTCAACCACCACCTTGTCAGTGAACTGCATAACTGCAGCTAAGAGTGGAGATCCAGGCAGAAAACGTGACATAAATTGTTAAAGCTGTGTCCACAAGGAGTGAATACAAATAAACAAGAGTTCATAAATGCTGGCCCATGGGGCCAACTTGAATTGGAAACTCAAATCATTACATCCGCCTACAATTGGAGCTGGCTGTCAAAAGTTGGCTGACTGCAATAACATTAAAAATGCCGCAAAAGTCTTTTGACTGTGGTGAGAAACTCCAGACAGTGACATGCCATTGTTACGTGACTCCAAGTGCTTACACCCTTCCGTCAGTTTCCTAAATGGGGTAACATTTTAAAAAGAAACCGCAACATTTCTGTGTGCCCTACGGGCATTTCCCCACGGGACAAAGAGCAGCCTTGGCTTCTGACAGGACTACTGAAGGTCTGGCTGCCACTTCCCAGCGCCAAAGCACTTCTCCCTCCCTCAAGACATATTTTCCCCTCTTTCATCAAGGTAACTCGACAGTTGTGTGGTCGCATACGCACACACACACGCCTCCTCGGATGCCGAACATTAAGGGATCGGGGCGGACCAGCGGAATCCATAGGAAGCGATCTGGAGTAGGATCTTCCTCTGCTTTGATTTGTTTGTCAAGCTTTGTTTGATTACTCATATAAAAGTCCCCTCGCTTTGATCACCACCTAACCACACCAATGCCGTGGCACCACGTTTTGAAGATGAAAGGGCGATGGAGAGGGAAAGGAGCTGAGCACCACATCTAAAAGGTGTGCTTCTTTTCTTCTCCGTTTCCCACTTTTTTTCTTTTGAGAGTTCAGAAAACGAAACGGGTGACCAAAGTGTTGAGATCAATTACACACAGGTAAGGGCGTGTCTCTTTGCGGAGACAAAGAGCTGACAGATGATTCCAGATCCTGAGTGCTTCGAGCTGACGCAACAAGGATCAGAGTGTCGCCACAGAGGCAGTGCAACAGGTGATTATCTGTCACACAGGACATCTTCAGAGTCTGTGTGTATAATCATACGGACAAAAATTGCATTCTTCTCCAAATTAAGAAACACCAACTAGTAACGTTACACCATATGGACGGAGGTGCAAAAAAAAAAAAAAAAAGACAAATGTCAGAAAACACTACCATGTTTAAATTATGCTGCGTTTTTAATGTTGAGTATCCTTAAAGCTTAAAAAAAAATAAAAAAATCAGGATGCCTTGCTCGTTTCCTACTTAAAAGGTGGTGTCCCTTTAAGCCAGGTGGCTATTTTCATTGAAACAACTTAAATCCCATCGTTCCTTCTTGCCAATTAAGACTATGATGACATGTGCACAGATCTGTCAGAACAGAAGGACATACAGAACAGGGGACATGAGAGCAGAATAAATCTTGACTTGTGTGGAGTGAAGACTTGGGTCCACATGCCAACTGCTTGCCACAAAAAAGGGAGCCCATGGCCACAAAAGGATTCTGTCCTCAAATGCCAGTAGGAGCACTGATGAATCTCAGGCTTTGCTTCTATGGTGCCTAAGAAACAAGGCCACCCATGTGATGTTAAGTAATTTTCCAACAGATCACTTTCCAATTCACTGCATATCTACTTACAGAAACCATTTAAGACATTTTACCATACCTTGGATTCTTTTCATCCACGTTGCTAATGTAAACATTAAATTTCTTTTCAACAGCCATAATTCACGAACAAAACCTCCTGCATATCATTACAACATAGCATTAAGTTTGCCAACTGACTTTGACCTGCCTCTTGCTTTGTAGATTTTTTTCAGAATAAATGTGAAGCCAAGTGCACCACCAGCCTCTAATGTGCATACCCATTAAGACTTCAAAGCAAAAGCACTTCAAACACAACAAATCAACAGGATGCCCATTTGTCCTTCTTCACTGTAATACTAGCTCATCACTCTAACCCTTGTGTTTGGCCTAAATGTTGAACCTTGCCAGTTTCAAAACCAACCGCACCCAAAGCGCTCCTCTAACCAATCAGCTATGCACAATAGTAAGTCTCTCTGAAACAGACCTGGACCAAGCAGTACTTTCACATATTTTGTATGGTTCGATTTAGCCCCTTCATGCCATGTGGGGTTGGGTTTGCCACATAAGACAATACAATGAGTGCCAGAACGTTTAAGACAGTTACAAGAAAGTATTTAAAAGTACATTTTTATTTTATAATTTGTGACTGAAAACGCCGAACACTATCAGAATGGTCTTACTGTAATAAACTCACCAATCAGGGTAAAACTAAGGCTTCGAATAATTTACAATTTGACCCAAGTCTGCGCTGAACTTCACCTTCACCTAACATTCCCCTTAGCCCTAGGCACAAACTCAACCGGGGGCTGGGGGGGGCAAAAGGACGATGTTGAAAGGCAAATGACATCCTCTTTAATGAAATACGAAGCCATATCGTACCCTAGCCTCAGGCTGAATTAGTGGACAAAATGAAGACTGACATGAGGGTGGGCCCACAGTAAAAGGGACACCCAGGGTAGGAACAGTGGCTGCCGCCTCTCACATCTCTCAGCACTCTCAACTTCTTGAGGCGGGGGTCTGGTCTCCTCTCTTCTACTCGAGGAGAGGGGCACATTTTTCTCATACCTGAAGGATATTTACACACCTGCTCCAGTGTGAGGCAGAGGTACACAGAGAAGGGAAAGCATAGCTCGGTTCCATGTCACTGACAAGACAATGCAGTTCTACCCCAAGAGATGTATTGATTGGTTCTATTCAAAGTTGACCACAAAAAGGAAAACTGTGCAAATATTTGCGCATTGATATCCATAGACCTTACCCCTTGAGATGACACTTGAGGGAAACTAACGACATGACTGTATGTTAGGTCGGGGCCAAGAAGATGACTGTCAGGACAAATTGAACATTTGGTTGACCTTGTTGTGAACAAGGGAGGCGGTCCTTGGAGCTTGGCCGTTGCGGGCCGGCTGTGGGGGTGCTGCTTTTCGGCCCCAAGGGCAGGAACCTGCAGTGTAATCAGGGCCCTTGCCAAATTACAGGCCAAGGATGCCGCTAAGTGGAGTTCAATCCAGGGCTGAGAGAGAGGTCACCCATTAAACTAATATTCTTAAGTCACGGAGTGCATTCCTATGCACAACGTCAACACAAAGAAAAAGAGGGAGGCCCTGATCATTCCAGGCATTTTAAGTGTCCAGGGGAGCCAGCGCTTCTTTATTTATAGTTACGAAAAAAGCTTTCAGCAGGGAAATAATAACAGCATTACAGTCCTCTCTTAATGCATTTTTGAGATGCGCAGCGAAAGAGGAATGTAGCGGAGGTCAAACATGGGGCTATTTTGGCTCCTGCAATATTTTATAGAACAATATGAGGAGCACAGAGTGTGCCAACTCTAAATGCAGGTGTGTCTGTCAACAAGTAAATTCATGATCCAGTAACATGCAACAATCTATTATATTAGGAGACCAACGCATATTTTGCCAGCACTCAGATGAGACCTAATTTTCCTTCCACACAAAAATGGACTCGCAGCATTTCTCCCCATTGTTTTGCGAGTACAAAAAAAATGTCTTCACCCCCCAACACCATCTCTTTGCAAGAGTTGTAATTGAGAAAAAGTTGCAGAGTAAACAAATTGCATCATGAGTAAATGTTACCGCCCAGACCTGATGGTCATTGTGCAACCTTTATGTAGGAAGTCACAGCTAATGGCTACAAATTGTATATGAAACGAAAAACAAAGCATTGCATTCATTTTTATGAAGTTGCTAAGGCTGAGGATAACTGCCAAAAATAACAATTGTATATGTTGTAAAATCAAATAAAACATTTTTATGAACCATATTGCCAAAATTATCCAACAACATAAAAAAGTGGTAGTAATGAATTGAGAATGGCAAATTTTTTTTAACTAGTGTTGAAAAGTCAATGAAAACAGAAGAGTTAAAGCTTTCATGTTCAAAGAGGTACGTCATTGTTCAATTAAAAAGTTGGGATTTAGATTCAAGATTCCTGTTTCATCAAAAGACAATTGTCAAAAACACTTAAAGGCAAAGATTAACCCTAACATTACTCAAAACTGCTCATGCAGCATCCAAGTGTTCTGAAGCCAAAAGACCTACATTTACATCAGTATTTAGCCAAGGTTTCATAAATACTGTCGAAAGCGTTGCTGTCTCACATGCATGTGCCCCGTGTTCAGGAAGCCCTACTCCATTTCCGTGTTTTACACCCACAGGACCGAACGGTGCGCACTTAGTAGAATAAGTTTAATTTTCTACAATTTCATGGGTGAACTATTCCTTTAAGATGTGGATGTAAATACATCTTCTGCAAAATCGTAAATTTATCTGTTACAGATTAATTAGAATCTATCTTCTTCTGTGTTTACACGCCACTGCGAATGCTCACAGATTCGAGGCTTACAACGTTCAGTTGGTAGCCTAACATACAGCTACTATCTATCAGAATTATCTATCACTATCAGAATTCTAACTGCACACCTCTCTAAGTCCGTCAGCAGTCCGTAAGCAATTTCCCCTCGGGATTAATAAAGTATTTCTGATTCTGATTCTGATGCGCAGTGGTGTGTAAACAGAATCGAAACCAGTGGATTTGATCGTTTGTGGGCACTATTGGAGAAAACTACCTAGCCAGGGCAGTTCGTATGCTCTTAGTTGTGTTGGACAAAACAAAGATACAGCTATGGGAGCTGTTAAACACTCGTTTGGAATAGAATGGATGTCAATGTCCACTGCCCAATTTCAGAACCCACGTACACCACGAGAAGGGGCGAGTTGAACAAAAACCATGGCATAGACAATGTCAACAATTAACCTGGGGTCTTGGCAAACAGGCCAAATCCTTTAAGTGATACACAAATACTTTCTAACAATTATTACAACAAATTTGTACTGCTCGAGAATCACAGACCAGGCTACTAAGCATCATGATTTCTTGGATAGAGTAAGTGCAAATCAAAAGAAAAAGCATAGTTTGATCCATACAAAACATACCATAATGTCTTGAACCGAGTTGAGAATTTGATCAAACCAATATTGCTTAAAATAGATCATTAGGGAGGTCATCTGACCGAAAGCTCAGTCTGAATCTAATAAAAGTGGAACACAGTATAGTATTAAGTGTATGGAAATCCCTTTACTGTTATCAAATCCTACCCTGCAATGACTGGTAAAAGTGGGTGTGGTGTGAAAACACACAGAGACCCAAAAACAAACACATACGCACACAGAAAAAATAAATGACCTAGTTCTGAGGTAACTGACCTGGTTGATTGAATTGGCAGTACAAGAGGCTAGCCCAGTTCCCAGGCAAGACAGGAAGAAGATGGCTGGGTCAAAGGGCACTGGAGCCATTGCATAGCCAGCCGCTGCAGTCACAACCACCAGCGCTGAAACCAGACCAAAATGATAACGGAGTCAAACCAAAACATGCAAGTTCATGATGAAATGAAATGAAATTTCAGATGTGAGATTACTTATCCCCATATGACTTATTTTGACAGATTTTCTTTTCCAAGTAGCCTATTGTATAGGAAACACTACACAATCTAAAGTATTCTTACATTATAAGGTTTGTCACATTAGTCCAATAATAAAACCATGACACCAGAAAACATGATGTTATCTACCAGAGATTGATTTAGGCAAGGCACTACAATTAATATTACACAGATACCAACATCGCTAATCTACTCTGTGTTTGACTGTGATGCATTTCATCTCAATTCTTTACATCAAGCAATCCATTGTAAGCTATTTCATGAAAATCCCTTATGTACTCTACCTGTGAGTTTGATTTTTGCAAGTCTGGCATAGACGTCTGGTAGCTCAGACAAATCAACCTTCAGCTCTTTCCATTGTCTTTCCAGACGGGCCTCCCTGGCCTCATCAGTCTCCACCTGCACATGTGGCGTCTCATCTGAGGTCTCAACGCTATCTGATACAGATTTCACCTGTAATACAGTTCCTATAGTGGGCTTTGCGGTGGCTATTGCAGGCTGTGCTGCTGCCTCACTAGTGGCATCCCCCGGTTGTGGTGTGAGGTCTGTGACCACGGGATCAATAGTTGGTACATGCTGGACCTGTCTGACAACACTGTCATCACTCTCATCCACAATGGTCAGGACAGGTGCCCGTTTAGGGATGGCTCTTTGGTGTAGTTCATTGTTGCCCTTTGCCACATACTGAAAAGAAAATAGGAAGAGAAGGCAATAGAATAAGAAAGATTGATTGTTGGAATGGATTGTAGAGCATCAGTGGGACTTGTTTCAGTTGTAGAGAGAACATTGCTAATCAGTGTTTGATCCAGGATGAAATTAGATGGGGCCAAATTGGCCCCCTACTATTTTTCTAGGAGGTCATTGTCAAATATCCGAGGGTCGACGTTTAATTCCTTTCTCTTTTTAAATAACCATTAAGTCGGTGAGAAACTAACTTGACAACGCAGACCGCAGACTACTGTGTATCAGTGACAGCACACAAATTAACATTACCTGCGCGTTTTCAATAACCTATTGTTTTTATTTAATTTATGTCTTTTTGGTTTCGCATTTACATTACATAAACAAAGATTATGGCTGCAAGGTGCGTGTAGTGGTCAATTATTAAATATATATTGAATTCTAGCAGGTCATTTATTATATTATTATATTTTTAGGGGGCCATTGGCACAGTGGCATGGCCTAGATCAAACACTGGTTGATTACCAATCTTAAAAGCAAACTTTACAACTGCTAATCTGAAAATACTAAGCATTTTGCATGCATGTTAGGTGTTTCTATATGCAAATCACTTCAGTGGCTTTACTCATTTAAGGCATGCAGCAGCATTGATATATGTGATCTACTGAAACCTACCTGGCGTTTCAGGAAGTTCAGATGCTGGTACGTGATCCAATTTGAAGGATCTCTCCTGTAGAGCTGAATAAGGCTGCGAGCACTCTGGTGACTTCTAGGGACATTTCTAACTAATTTCTGGTTAACATTGGCAGCAACCAGACCTAAAATAAAGGTAAGAGACTGCTAAATCACTACAATACGTACTATGATTATATCAGCTCTCCAATAAATGTTAGGTTATGAAACATGTAGCTCTGTGTGTGTTACACTCCACACGTTGTATGTGCAGACTACAAAAAAAAATACTGCATTTGGTATTAATGGTACGATTGTAATTTTAAATGTGCATGCATTTCCTGCCGATGGGGCACACCGCAATTTAAAGCTTTTGGTGTCGCTTAATTACACGACATAATGGTGGCTTCTGCACAGGCATTTGACTCCTGTCTAAGGTCACTGCTAGCTAATTTACAGTCTCTCATATAAGGAGGCTAACGTTATGTAGCCGGTAATGCTAAGTTAGCTAGCCGCTGTTTTAGTATTTTCAGTACGCGAATATTGACATATGACTTTCAAATACAGTATCATGTTAAACATAGTCGTATATTTTCTCCGCAATTACCTGACAGTCTGCTACATGGCGTTTTAAACATGTTCTTGAAGCATACAGCCGGTTGCCGTTTTGTCCTCTTCACATGCAGCAAGCCGCCATTGTGACCCCTTTAGGTAAAGACAATCACTTCCGGTGACACAGATTGTGGAAAGTCAACATCCCTCGAAAGTACTGAGGAATGTCAAAGTACGTGCCGACAAACATGGCTGTGTGTGACAGGTGGCATGAAGTAACGATGTTATATATCACTTATTGGTAAAACGTAACAAACATTAAAACCTTAATCATTTTTTCTTTTTTCTTTTTATATTTTTATATACATGTCAAAACTCATGTAATGTGTTTAGGGCTATCTAGTCTGACATTACACTGCGGCATTGCACATGAATGGAGTGAGCTAGAAATATCTGAACAATTTCATAATTTGCTAATATGCTTCTAATTTTTTTTATTGCTATTTAAAAAAATATATAGGTAAAAATACTAGTACTGAATACAGTGAGTACAGTTTTTACAGTGGAGTATCATGTTCTATTTAGCAGTTGTATTTTATGATTAATACAAAAACATCAAAAATAAAAGCATGATTTGATCTGTTTGAAAAATAAGCAATTGCAGTTCTATTTTTCTAGTGGCATTTTATGCAAACATGCCATTACATTTTGCTTTAGAAAATGCAAGCCTCCTTTGTAATAAATTATACATTCCTCTCAACCAAAGAACATACTTATTCCATTGCAGCTGATGTGAAATATCTTGTTTTGCTCAAGTAACAAATATCAGTTGGATTTTCATTTTGGCAAAACTAGGCTTACCAGACGAACACTGTCATTGACCAATAAATCTGAGTTGAAGATGGGATTCGTTTAACTCTAAATTGCCTTCTAATTCAATGTCTGGCCCTTTGCCTCCTGCCCTTGTGTGTCCTCTGCCTAGCTCCGCTGTTTGGTCTGTTATTTATGTGTGTGATCATCTTGATGGTCCAGGCTATCCTGTGGGACTCTGTGATTTATACTCTCACCCCTGCTTCCACTCTGACTTCTTAAACAGAGATGGTTGAAAACAAAAACAACAATGTTACAATGCAGTGTTTTATTCACTGATAATATAACATTTTACCCATCAGTGGTGCTACAGATTTAAGTAAAATGATAGTAGAGGTCATAGTCTCTATAAAGAAAAAAAATCCTTTATGTAATTAATAATTACAGATATTAACATTCAAGCATTTAATTTATCTTAGTCAGTGTGTATTGTGTGTGTTTGTGATTATATAGTTTATAGCATACCCAGAATCAATTGTATAGCATGTGTATGACATATTTCATGAATGACCATGATGCAGATCTCCTTCATAATCTCAGAAACTGTCAATGAACACAAAACCCACCGTGATCCAAACCGGGCATCCCATTCTCCTGATTCATCTCATTCATTCCAGTCCACTGCCAGCCCCTCCTTCCCTGGCAAGATTACATGGTGTAATCTTCTTGCTCCATCAAGATGCAGGGCTGATGAATGCCAACAATACACACAAGGCAATCCCAGAGCCAGCAAAAGAGCACCTTTATTACCGGAGATAACCATTACGTGCTGTTCTACACGATTTCATTCCACACTGACCCGGTCAACCTTTTTGATGTCAACGATAAACAGGGACTTTATTGCTTTGTTTTATTCTATTCCTTTTATTTCTAGAACACTGTTGTAGAAGAAATCTTTTTTTTTGTCTCGCATTGGGTCCCCAGGATTGCTTAAATGCAGAGGTTTAGGGTAGGATCACATCTTCTAACCTCATGCATGTATGAAGTATTTCAAACCGTAATCTCCAGTATAGCAATCTGTAGGCTACTATTCCAGATGAGTGGCAGCCCTACCTGAATGTCAGGGCCTCGCACATTAACAAACAGACTCATTCATAAGTACTGCATGTTGCTGCCCCTCCTCCTCCGGACTGGGATGGAATAATATTTGTTTATAGCATTAAGGAATAGTTTATCCTCTGCCAGTGGATGGGAGTTAGACAACCCCAAGAGAATGAATTCCAGGGAATCAGCTCTCCTTATCCTTCTGCCTGACCATTAGCCAGTCAGCTCGGTGGTTTAGGTCTGAGGCATTTAGATTACTATAAAATCTTCTGTATTATACATACAGTATATGTGCTACT
>OMKK01029670.1:0-10401 GCA_900302305.1 Polymixia japonica | reverse complement strand
CTGTTCAGGAGAAGAGGTTCCTTTACTACAGCTGCTCCACATAGCTCCACCATCCACTCCATTTGATCTGGGACACGGACACACACGCACACGCACACACACACGCACACACACAGACACACACACACACACACACACACACACAGACACAGTGATACACACTGACTGCAACACGAATGAGACAGGGGGATCACTGCTCTGCTCCACGGCGCCATTTTAACTACTAGAGGCTGAAATGATACAAGAATTCCACCAGGCCTCTTTAATTGTGCCGTACATCCGTTTGGACAGTTTGTACCATGTTCGGCAGGCCCTTTTTGTTTAATAGGGCACATTTGTAGGTGGCCCATTACTTACAGACAAGTTTTCCAAGAGTATATAAACCATGTCACTACAAATCATCATTACCCATCAACCCATTATAACAGTACAACAGTTATATTACCGCTGTCTTGTGGTGCCGCTGATTTATAATTTTATCTCGTCTTCTTTTATACACCGTTAAAGACTGTAAACTCTCTTTGAGAAAAGTGATATATAAATAAAGTTAATATATTAAGCTGTACAGACTTCTTGGGATAGGTGATGGTAAGGCTCTGCAACATAAATAAACAAACATGGCCGTCAAGAGCTACCTTTCCTGAAGGGGTTCAGCTAAACGGGACCAAACAGCAGAAGAAGAAAACACTTGTCACCTGAGTTTAGGCAAGTTTTTAGCAGGAAGAACATTTTTCATCTGCAGGTTCCCTGAGAGTTTCAGCTGATTGAGGGCGCTCAGTCCGGTCGTTGGAATCACAGTCAGAGAGTTCATACTCAAATCTCTGAAGTGGAGAGAAAACGATGCATTCACATATGTAATACAGTGTTGTATAATTAAATTAAAAATTAAAAAGAAAATTATGCAAATGATGCTCTCCGAGATAAGTGCGGTTCAGAAAACGAAACCACATGTCGTACTCACAGGTTTGTCAGGGCAGTCAGGGAAAGGAAAGCGTCTCTGTGGATGGATCTGATTTCATTTCTGCTCAGGTCTCTGCGTACGCAATGCACACGGGGACACAATGCGCTCAGAATCCAGGATTATAACATTTTGTATTTTACTTGTTAATATAATATTAACGCCGGAGCTAATTGAGAAGACTTACAGCAAGCGTAGAGCGGAGAGACCTTGGAAAGTGTCCCTGTCGATTTGTTGGATATGGTTGTGTTGCAGACTTCTGTTGAGCGGACAGGATTTAAACGGTTTCACTTTCAACTGCAATATTTGTCGGCATATCAAACTATGTTTTGACGGGTTACATTCCCTTAAAGCTACTATATGTAGTTTTATGCTTTTAACAGATTATAATTACATTTCTGGTGATTGCATAGTGTAATGGCCATGGGAGAGTGAAAAAAAAAAAAAATTGCGGTTCAGATCAGTTTCCTAGAAGCCTTGTATTCACTATGCAATTTCGTCTGCCACTGGGCTGGGTTTCGTGGGAAATGTGACATCTTGCTTTGCGGCATATAAAACTATGCCAATTTTACTTTGCCACCTCTGTGAACGTGTTGGCATCGAACGCCGCACGACGACAGACAGCGGCAGACCAACTGCACTCAGTCACGAATGTAAGACGATCGCACGTCGGTTTGGCTTTGCGACAGTTGGAAAATACCACCAACAACCTCTAGAGGCCGCTGTAAACCACACATAGTAGCTTTAATATGTCTCGTTTGAAGTGACATGTGATCCCTTTTATTTTTAACTACTCACATCTCTTGCAGTTTGACACAGCCCTGGAAAGACGGCAGCTCCTCAATCATGTTGTATGACAGGTCTCTGATGGAGGGAAGTAAACAAGCTTCAGAAATTAGCTTACGGAGGCAAAATGTTTCTTTTAAGAGAATCCATCACGTCGCCATTAGGTAAACACAGGTGACTCTCTAGTAGTAGGAGGAAGGTTAGGTAAACACAGGTGACTCTCTAGAGTAGCAGAAGGAACCTCGGTTTTAGATGTATTCAATAAATTGAAAATTATTTAGCGCAGAGTTAATTTGGGGAACTGAAGAGACGAGCAACGTTGAAATGGTCAAACGGAGAGCAACAATAAACAGGGTGAAAACTGGAAACGCATCACAATACCAAATGGGTTAAATCATATAATATAATAATATTTAAGGACCGCTAAGGTCATGGTGTGTGTTGCTAGGTTAGGTTTTGTTGGGGTTTTGGCAGACTTGAAACTAAACAGAGGTGAGACAGAAGGGAACAGAAGCTAGGCATCACTGTAAAGTTGAGTATATTAATATCAGGTTGAGCATTTTATCACCAGCCAAGGAATCAGTTGACTGACTAACATATTTGTTATGCTAAAAAAACAAAATTAAAACAAAAAAACAGAGAAGAGCCCCTTACAGAGTCCGAAGCAGCTTAAGATCTTCACACAGCTGGGTGGGGATGGAAGATATCTTGGTGCCTGTTAAGGTCCTAAAAAAAAAAATAAAAATTAATAAATAAAAAGGAAAATGTCACCACAGACGCATGCCAAAGCGTGCGTGTAACCGGTACAAACTGATTAAAATCTACAACGAAACTGAGGTCAAAGCGTGACCAGATGTTGTCGGGTGGAGGCTGTGTCTGAGTTCACTCACAGGCTCTCGAGGTTGTTAGTCCATGTAAGGATCGGGAAATCCTGCATCATGCTGGCCCCACGCAACATCCTGCAACAAACCACGCAGCCAATTAGATTCATATTACTGCAATGGACTTGAACAGTGAGAGTATAACTAAATATGAATAATAAAAGGAACATTATATCTCAAACGCATTCATAAACAGCAGCGGTTAGAATTCCAAAGCGCTCTTCACATCAGCCGCCATCTCGCTCAACGGTCGCTCCGACAGATCACGCATACTTATTTTGCCGTGAACAATCCTCGGCTGCGCGACTTACAGGGAGTGGAGGTCGGACAGATTCTGGAAGGCCGAGGCCCCCACGAAGGAGAGAGGGTTGTCATACAGGTGGCTGTGAGGGCAGCAGAGGGAGAGGGACAGAACGGGGGAAAAACAAAACACCCATTTACTATGCGAGAATGGCACCATCTTCTGGACGTTCGACTTTTAAAGCCACGGGTTCGTGTCCCGTGTGAGTGCTGGGAGTGGGGGAGGGGGGAGGGCATGTAGCTGCATGCATATGTACATCGTGTGTCAATATTTGCGTAGTCGCGCGCTGCGGCTTGTGAATAGCCGTGCCAGTGGGATAAGTTTGGAGTTTGACCTTACATGGTTCGCAGCAGAGGGTTATTATGAAAGGCTCCTTCAGGGATGGAAGCTATATCGTTGCTGTGGAACCCACTGCAGGAGAAAAAAACACACACACACAGTCGAAGAGGCGGTCAAAGAGTGCTCTGAATGTAAATACGACATACTGTAGTGAAGTCATCATACTTTAACTATATTAGGTGAAAGTATATATTAGGAAAAAATAAAAAAAACGTAGTTCTGTGGCAGACACATGATGACTCGCAGCTAGACTGAAACGCGTGACAAAATATTAAACATAAAGCTTGACAACGTGAGCAGAGCACCGGAGCGCTGGGGCTGCCTGGCTCGTTGACCTGCATGGCACGTTAAGGGACAGGAGAGGAAGTCAACGAGAGAGCAGCGAACGCACGCAGATGAACTATGACCTCGCCATTAGTCTCACCTCTTCCTTTTACACATCTCACCGGCCCCCCACTGAGACACATCACTAGTTCACAGTTCTACCAAAACACACAACCTGCCCAAAACCCACAACCCACTGCGGGACGGTCTGTTATCTTCACACCCCGGGCGGATGAACTGCCGATATCTGACATAAAGGTACACGAGTACAAAACTAAGGAAAGACGAGAGGGACAATATACTCACAACTCCTTGAGCTTGGGAAGGGCCTCTATCGCTTTAGGAAAAACCACCAGGTTGTTGAAGTTGAGATCTCTGAGAAGAGAGAGAACAGGACGTCTGTGTCTTTGCCTTCAGTGTCTTAGCTGCATCTAAAGTCAACATTAATGTCGAGTCTTTGTTTGCGTGTCAGAATATTCAGAACGTCAACACGGCTGTCGAGGGCCAAATACCCTTAGAAATACATAGAAATGTTAGCAGTGCTTAAATAAATAATGTCTTCATATTTTTCAGCTGGTATTCAGCAGTGAAAGCCAAGTGCGCTTCTGTGGACATTCAAATATAGTAAGCCAACAGAAGTAACACACGTGCACGCGCACACACACCCTTAACTGGGTCTGCGACTATGCAGCCTATGACTGCATTCTGCATTTTCACCACCTTTGCCTAGTGTTAAAGGATCATATACCGAGAGTCTGGTACTGTAAACTAGGTGTTAGCTGCTAGCTTAAGCTACCACTAATAGACGTGTCACGGTTGTCTGGCAACGGTGGCAGGAGGAAGTTAACAATGGGAGGGCAGAATTGATAAGCATCGTGGTCTTTGCTCTATTTATCCTGGAGCAATTAAAGGAGGAAGTGGACACTCTGACGTCCGGAGGACTGCTGGTGAGGTGGGTGGGGAGCACTCTCTCTCTCTCAAACACACACACACGCACACGCACACACAGTACTTACAATGTCTCAAGGTTCAACAGCCCAGTGAAGCAGTTCTCCCCAATCTCCCTGATTCTGTTGTTATGGAGATGTCTGGAAAAATAAAGACGGCAGGTTTACACCTGAACGCTTACAAACATCTGACTTCTCTTTCTCAGGCTAAAAGAAGTGACACGCAAGACAAAATCAACGCTGACGTTCATCACGAGGCCTTTTAGTCTTTGGCCGATGCTGACCCTTACTTCAACCTTCCATTTTTGAAAAGTTTTTATAAGACATTCCCTAATCCTACATAATATAAATAACTCCCTGTGGCACAGTGTGTGATTAGTAAATCAGGTGTGTGTCTGCATATGTGTGTGTTTGCAGTGGTATGTCCCTGCCTAATGGATTTATGGTCTTTTCATCCTGTTTATACTAGCCCTGCAGCAATACAAGTGTGTGTGTGTGTGTGTGTGTGTGTGTGCAAGTCATTTTCCACTATGCATAAAGCAACAAAATCCTGGCTCACTGCTGAGAGCGGAGGCTGAATGGGGAAAAATACACCAACTTTCTTTAGTGCACGATTAACATTCAAATTCATACCTCAATGGAACATTTTACTACAGCTGACTGGAGGCACCGGCCGTAACAGAGCTGTAACTTTACTTATCCCCTATGCCCTACTAAACCCTAACCTAACTTTTTAAATGCACCAGCCGTGACTTTACTTATCCCCTATTCCCTAAAACCCTACCCTAACTTTTTAAATGCACCAGCCGTGACTTTACTTATCCCCCTAACTTTTTAAATGCACCAGCCGTGACTTTACTTATCCCCCTAACTTTTTAAATGCACCAGCCGTGACTTTACTTATCCCTCTAACTTTTTAAATGCACCAGCCGTGACTTTACTTATCCCCCTAACTTTTTAAATGCACCAGCCGTGACTTTACTTATCCCCCTAACTTTTTAAATGCACCAGCCGTGACTTTACTTATCCCCCTAACTTTTTAAATGCACCAGCCGTGACTTTACTTATCCCCCTAACTTTTTAAATGCACCAGCCGTGACTTTACTTATCCCCCATCCCCTACTAAACCCTAGTAAGACAAAGTATCTCATCGTACCCTATACTAGGGTATAGTAGGGGATAGGGGATAAATGTGTGAAGAGAGCTGCAGCTGTTGCCGTGCATTAATTTGCAGTAAAAGAATATGCAGCTGACATAAAAAAAAAGTATAACTTCTGTTTAACTAAATGCTAATTCTAGTTATTTTTTATTAACTAATTTATTATTTTGATTGATTTAATCTTAAACGGGTGTTCTTGACAAAATTCTCAGATCGGGCCCTTGTTTACCTAATGTCAACTACAATTGTGTTTTGTATTGTACAATTACGTGTACTTGTTTCATGGGGACATTCCCCACGTCGGCTTCCGATTTGACGAATGTCTCGGTCTACTTAAAACCCAATCGTATCACTCGGAGAGGACGTGAGGCTGAGGAGCAGCGGTAGCCTCAATATTAGAGAAGAAGGCTTGTGTCTGGGGGGGGTTGTAGATCCAAATCTCTGGACTGTTTGGGAAAATCTGGGTGGGGTAAGTGAATGAGTAACCCTCTCCCCTCCTTTAACAACCATTGTCGTGAGTAAATGTGCGCAACCCTCCCTCTGCCTGCAGCTACTCTTCCCCGGGCCATTTCTGTAAATAACAGTGCGTCGCTAGTCAACATGCCTGGTTAAAAAAGATAAATAAAAGATATACCAGCTGGCTGCTACTGTTAAGTTGTTATTTAGTGGATAGATCTACAAAGAATCCCAGACTGAGTTCGAAAGTATTGCAAGTTAGCTTCTGTTTAATCACACATTGCTTTTGGAAGGCGCTCTCAATCTAATAGAATCAGCAATAAAATGGCAATAACATGAAAGGTTATCTTAACTCACAGCACCACCAGACTGGTGAGGTTGGCGAAGGCGTTGTCGGGGATGTAAGAGATGTGGTTGAGCGCCAGCGTTAAAGCCTGTAGGTTAGCTTGGTGTCTCAGAGGACTAATGGGAACCTCCGTCAGGTTGTTGTCGTCCAACCAGAGGTGGCGTAGCTGCTGAAGGCCTTCGAAACTGTCCTCCGGCACGGTGGTGATGTGGTTGGCGTCCAGTCGACTGCAGAGCAAAAGATTTCACTGAATTAATATGATTAGAATTAGGATAACATGGTTTAATAGTTATACGACGTTGACGTTATGAGTTTCGCTCTCAAAATGTCACCACATCCCCCTTCATGTTTTCTTTTGGCTCTACAATCCAATGAAGCACAAATACCTTAAAAATAGTCCTTAATCATAAGAATCTGCCTATACAGTAAGGTATTAAGGTAAGGTATTATAGCAAATTCTCTTTTGTTTGCTAGCTGATTAGAGCTGCACATATTGCTTTTGGAAAGCCCTCTCAATCTAACAATTCTCCTAAAATAGCGATGAAATTAAAGGTTAATCTTAATTTACAGCACCGCCAAGACTGGAGAGGTTGGCAAAGGCGTTGCTGCTGACAACCAATACCTTGGTTTTATTAGCATTTATGACCACACTGGCTAATCAAGGCACACGCTCAATAAAACTGAATAGGACACTTCAGTCTCCTGCAGCAACTATGTTTTCTGCTGGCTAATGGTCCCCCAATATCGATCTCCAAAACTTCAAGTCCATTTTTTTTCCAAGGGAATGTTTACTTTGCTGAAAGTGCCTGAAGGTTCCTGAAAATTAGAGCAACTTAACTCCCCCTTGAAGTTTAACTGACACTTAGAAATTAGTTTTAACTAATTACCGTCTTAATTACAACACATATTTGTAATTTCACAAAATGCTGTGAGAGTAAACCATGCACTAATTTAGAGCATCTTTAAATAGTTTATAGAAAGGGACACTATCGCATGTTAAAGGGGTGTCTTAAGTTTTACCGTCCTTACTATAATTAATGTGTACGCAGCGATTTGTGACTCGTTCTGAATATTCGGCATTAAAGCGAGTGTGTTCATAATATCCATCTCTCCTGGTAACTAGTTTCTCTCACTCTGGCTCTAAATTCCCCAAGTGTCTGTGCTGGAACCAAAACAGTCTCTTGACTGACGTTTAGCTCTCCAAGGCTTTATGCAAACCCACCCCCTGGCTCTGACAAAACATATTACTTCAGCTACAGACCTTAAACCCCTCACAGAGAAAGGACATCTGTTAAAAAAGACAGAAGAAAAAAGGAGAGAGAGGGGAAGCAAAGGACAAGAGGGAGGGATACGGAGGGGTGATAATAGCTGAAAGCTGGATTTTCAGCACGTTTTTCCAGCTGGATCCGTTCCTCCATTAGTCCCTGTCAGGGCTCGGAGGCACAGAGGCAAGAGCAGTACCAGAAATGGAGTCATGTACACAGTTATGGTCCCGATGAGACTGACATTCAGTAGTCACTGAAACACTACCTAGGATCCAAGAGGAGTGCAGTAGGAAAATGTGAAAGGGTTGATAAATTGACTAGTAAACACGTGGAATATACAAGAAGCCTGGAAACTCGCGCAAGCCAACGCAACTAAGAAAGACCCCTGAACGAAGCAAATTAACGGAAGCTGAAACAGTTACCTAGTACGAGCAAGCCAATATAAAAGCAGAGAGTTAATGCGAGTACAAGACTGCGGCCTGTCTGTCCTCACTGGACGGAGACAGTTCAGGACCCAGGACCCCTGTAAGCTATATTTCTAGCATACGACAGAGAAATATGCCACCTGTGGAGCACAACTTGAAAACTCAAGCACGCTCACTCATATGTGTAACTGTGCTCTTCATACCCTCGCAGTGAAGCACAGCTAACCCTAGTTACGTACTGCAGGAAAAAAAATATTTAGCCTGGATATTCACACATCGTAAACAATGGCTCCATTCACAATTTTCTTGGAGCCCAAACAGCTTAGTTTCAAACAGTTTATGCCTCACTTCTAAAAAATCAAGCCTCAATAAAGTACACATGACTGACAATATCGGCCCACGATTATTAGCCAAGCAAAAACCAAAAAGCCTTAAAAATGAAGAGCTCTGAAAGTACACGGCCCTTTCCGAGTCTGCTGCTTTTATAGTTGGGTATTAAACTTGAAACCGTGAGGAAGTTAAGGGGCGATTCTTATAGACTGCTTAAATCGACTTACTGAGGCCTGCTTCTGGTCCGTTAGTATTGTCATCCATACAATACAAAACAAAAAAAGCAACTCAGTAAATCCTACTTTTCATTTAATTATAGCTGAGGTGTTGCTCCACAACGTGACAATTAACGCTGTTCTTTATTTGTCTGCCAGTAAATGTTCAACGATTGTAATAAAATGCATAATACGGGAATACTTTTCTTTTAATAAAACAAATTATGAATTAATAATCTAATACTGCTGTGTGCTGTACCGTAATGTGAGTAAATGTGAATGCGTTTCTTTGCTTTGACCTGTAATTGTTAACTTGCCAAGAGCAGTTAATTCAAACATTAAAAAAAAGTAGTAACTCCTTATATGTTGGCAACTGCAGCGCACGTTGCAGGTTCAACCCATCCGCAGCCATTTATCTGTGCAGTCTGTCCAAGTATCATATTACTTTCCCTCCGTGACACATTAACACACACACACACACACACACACATTTGTTCAACCAAATATTGTGGCTGAATAAACCAGACTAGTACAAAGTAGTAATTATTCAGTGTGGTTGTAATCAGTTGAACTTGGATCTCCCACTGTATGTATCTTTATAGAGAGAGAGAGAGAGAGAGAGAGAAAAAAAAAAGCCTTATAGTGGACCGTGACGTCCGGTTCGGTCTTTGGTGGCGTTCGGGCTTCGGGCCAGTCTTTCTGGGCCTCGGAACTTTTCAGCGAGGTATTTTGCCGACCAGGACAGAGTAGACTCTACTCTCCAGTTGGCCCCTGCAGTCTAAAAACTGATTCAACCACATAACCTTTCTGTATCATCGGGCATTAATTCCTCTAAAATTAAAAGTAAAAGCCTAGGGCTGAGCCGAAAGCTTCGGAGCTCCGGAGCTTCAACTGTTGGATTGGGATTCGGATCCTGAATTCAGATAGTTTGTTCTTTTTCCCCTCAAAAAAAAACAACACAACGGTAATGAGTTACTTACTGGATGTTTGTCAATATATGTGTTTTTCTATACTGATTGAGGTTTGAATAGCCTGACAGTTTATCTAACGTATAGTCTATAAAAGAGATGAGCTGCCAGAGCCGTTCAGTCTTCCACGTGACTCGTCTCCACATCCGCTACGTTGTTGATCAAAGCCTGAGGTGAAGCTACAGCAAGACGTCCGAGAAGTTCACCATGGAAACGTTTTAATGTTACCGCTGACAATACAAAAAAGCTTGAATGGCAAATATGGCAGCAGAAATTGGCGTACCGTGGCGGCGCTGCACCATATCTTAACATTGTTTTGAAGGACCCGGAGAAAAAAAAAAAAAAAAAAAGGCATTTGGGTCAGCCGTATAAAAGTAAGTTATGAACCGAGTCGCGACTTATCTTATCAAACACTGCAAATGATCAACACAAGGTCTCCTTTCCCTGCGGGTTTAACAACAATGTTACAGTGATTGGTGTGTGTGTGTGTGTGTGTGTGTGTGTGTGTGTGTGTGTGTGTGTGTGTGTTATACACAGCACTGAGGGAGATGACTTACAGTGACTGTAGAGAATGAAGGTTCTTCAGCGCTGCGCTGGGCACGGTCTTTAATTGATTATTCTGGAGCATTCTGAAGGAAAATCATAAATTGATCAGTTTAACTCCCACCCAAACACCAAGAATCCAGTACTCACCAACAACA
>OMKK01029669.1:0-22654 GCA_900302305.1 Polymixia japonica | reverse complement strand
ATGGATGGATAGAGAGAGAGAGAGTGTCCAGAAGCAGAGATAGATAAGAGTGGCTAAAGACCAATTTATTTATGTTCTTTGTGCTTCTTTTCCAAGAGGAATTTGTGGCAAAAACAAAAGTATTACCCTCCTTTCAGCTGTCAGAAATTTGACAGGATGTCCTGATAGCAAGGCCTACCGTTTGGTATTATGATATAGTAATCTTGCTCTAAATTATAACACTCAAGAAAGATTAGATTACAGTGCTAATGCAGGACAAATCCATCTGACCTATGAGGGGAGTTATGCGCTGGTTATCACTTTAAATTAATTAATCCTCTTAACACATGTAAAGCAGGGGTGGAGAACCTATGGCTTGCGAGCCATTTATGGCCCTTTCCCAGATATCATATGGCTCACCAGTTTTCAAAAGTTCACAGGAAAAAAATAAGAAAACCACAATTTCATAGTCAATAATTGTCATATAAACAGTTAATAATTAACCTTTTAAAAAAACAGGCTTGTCACGAGTAACCAGGATGTAATCCTTAATATGACTGACAGCAGCGTTTGCGTATAATGTCAGTAGGTAGGGAGGAAAAATGGACTGGATGCATCATTTCCAGTCAAGTTCATCAGTTCATCAACTGGGCAAATTGTCAAGTAGCCGTTATCATGCTATCATAGATAGCAAAATGGCAAAAAGAAAGATGGCAACTACCTGAAATCTCAACCGGATCATTCCACACAAACTGCAGATTCAGTTTTCTCTCTTTTGCCCAGTCATCTTTTCTGTTTTATCTCATGATGCAAGTTACTCGCCTAGAGGCAGTCGGCGGGGGCAGTTCAGCTAATGCTAACATGTAGCATAGGTTTGTAAAACCCACATATTACTGGGTTAGTGAGCACTTTTTCTGCCACTCAAACAATCAGGTTCCTACTGAGAGCAACCCAACTGTAATTACTCTAGCAGAGTGCATGAAGAGGGCAGTAACTGCACTCTAAAAATCAGGGGTTTGTTGATGTTTTGGAAAACAAAATCTCCAATGATTCCTTCAAAAAAAGACCATCTGTGGTTATCCTAAAGTTGGAATATGAAATACTCTTTGAGGTTCCTTGAAGCCATTTTACTTTTTAGAGAGCAAATATTACAAGTTACTATTGTCTTGTAGACGAGGTAGTTTGCCCGTTATACACATTAACACAGAAAAAGGGACAACCAGGTTTTTGTCTATCTTTGAGATTATCCTTGGAACTCACTCTCATAAAAACCGCACCGTCACCAGATAGGACAGGTCAGGTAATGTCAAAAGACCGATGTCGGTGCTATACGGCCACAGGTCTCCTGCAGAGTACCCTGATGTGGATCAAAGGTTGTCCTGAGGGGACACAGCAAACCCACCCATGGGGAATATCAAGGCAATAGCAGCACACACATTCACTGCGAAAAGCATCTTGATTTGTGATTTTTCTTTGGTGTGTGGATTGCTTTCTTTAACTGACAGGACATGCATCAGAGAAACATCAGGAAAAGAAATACTCGCAATAGCATCCATAAATCGTATTACTAAAGGCACAGCTTGTGACCTTTGCTCTCTGTGATTGCATGCTTTGCAGAGCGAGGCCTTGCTAAACTGGACCAATACGTACAGCTCATGACATGATGTTGTCGTTTCAAACTAATTTGTGAATTTTGAAATCTATGATTGAGACTTCACTGTAGGGACGCACAGATCATGTTATGGGATATCAGGGCAATTTCCCAAACAATATATTCTGATACAAAGACCCATGCATAACAACGTAGATACTGAAACAAAGCGATTTAATGTTTTGCCGGTTCTACGCGTGAAAGGATGCAAAATCTCTCTAGAGAAACATGGATTAGACACAGACACATGCAATCAGTTTTGTCCAATGACACAATCACAAACTAATAGACCTAAGCCTATATTGCTCAGCAAAGGATCATTATTTACAATTTGCTGTTCTCTGTCTCTCTGGATGGAAAAGAATAACACATCAAACTCAGTGCAGAAACCTGGTAGTTTAATGTTACCTTGCTTATTAGCAAACAAGCAATCAGTACCTATTTGTTTTCTTTTTAAGATAATTAATTGAATGATTTCCTGATCATTAGGGATCCACTGTTAAACTTAACATACACAGTTCCCACCAAGCAGCACTTAGTTCAACACATTTCACAGTTCAACTTTTATAACTGCTTTATCTGGGGGTTTTTTTACAGGCTGAAACTTGTGCCACTAGACAATTTAATTAGAATGATGTGTTATCAAATGATATGGTAGACTTATTGAATTCTGTGGTAGCAAGTAGCTCAAATCAATTTCAAAAGCTGAATGTTATGGAAATGAGTGCTGCTTGAGACAATAATGTGATTAAGGGCTATATAAATAAACCTGACTTGGTTTGTACATCGGCTGACTTTACTATAAGATCCCAGTTATTCAGGAAAGACCTTAAGTCATGTTCTGTGTGTGTTTGCTGATGACGGCACAGAGTTAGATGTGATACTATCCTCCATCCAAAACAAAGAATGTTATGTGTCAGGGCAAGGTGACACTTACAGTTGATAACTCACACGGAGCCAATCACCGATCTCTACGTCTCTGATGGGAACCACCGTCTATTATGTAACCTTGAAGAAATGGAGGACCTGGCCTGTCTAGTGGCTCATTACACAAAAAGCCTTAATGTTTCCTCTAACAGGACTCTGTGTTCTTCACTGCGGCCCTGGCAGTCCCTGCTTATCTGGATTAATGGGAGTGTCAAGCCAAGGAGCTCTCAGTATTGATCATGATGTCCTGACTCACTACAGTACTGGTCCTAGGCCAGTGGAATATGGTTTTACCAAAGCCCATCCACAACCCTTTTCTTTCTGCAACAGATCTGTCAGAACTATTAATTATCACTGCCCTTCAACAACATAAACAATAGCCTGGATGAAGCACATTTACAAGAAACAGATGACTTTAGTGGAGGCAATATCAGGCACAGATATAAATGCATACACACACACCTCCAATTAGACATCTATGGAAGGGAAAAAACAGCCTTGCAAGTCCAACATGCAAAGAAAGAGTGTCTGTTATACAGTTTTAACTTTACCTAAATGAATTTACACCACAACACTAGTTTCAATTTAAAAAGTCATATTGATGAGAACAAGGAATCAGTCGCCTTACTTTGTTCAGTTTCAAACATGAACACAATTTAAGATTTAAACACGTTTTTCGCGCACGTCCAATCCCAATTAAATGCAATCTAATACTGAGTATTCTTCATGACAATCGACGCAGTGACATGTTCAAGTTAAAGTCTGGATTTGATTGCACGGGTTGATTGTCCAGTTCAGCTAGTTTTTCCATCCTGTTCTTCCGTCTTTTCGCGAGTGAAAAAAACAGAATGAAAATGCTGCGGAAGGAAAAAGTTAATTTGCAAAAGTATTGTTGTTGGGTTTTTTTTTACCTTGATCTTGAAAACGGATAGATGCCACCTGGTTATGGTTGAGAACACTCTGTATTTTTGTTTTTTGTTGGATCTATGAATGCAGAGCTCAGAAGTGGACAAGTTGCGCTGCCTGCCTGCAGCGTGGAGCTCCTTATGAATTTTGTCTCCGTCGCCCATCTGCTGATAGACTTGGCTGATATTCCTGCCTTCTGATTGGCTCATACGGCGCCGTGCTCTGTGTTGCTTCACCGAGACCACGCCCACAAACTCGTTGAGAAAGCAGGACAATTATTTCACACTCGAGTTGATTGGTTAACATTGTTCCGTGTCTTGACCCTTCATACTTCACATTCAGGCGCGTCTCCCCTCCTCTGCAATTAAGACTACGAGTTAATAACTTGTGTTGTATGACATGTAAGTTCAGGGATATGTACCCACGCATGTCCTTGACCTAGCAATTATTAATGGTTTTGGCTAATTTTGCAATTGCAATATCCTTATAAGTCAGCACAAACATGCAAAGAACACCCCATTCCTAGGGGGGAAAGCTGAAAACTACAGTTTAAAATGATAATATCCAAAGTATAAAGATGTATCTTAGCTCATAGCTCGTATTAACGAGGACTGATGAACTCTATGCATCTTTTCTCTATATATATATACATACACACACACACATTAATGATCCCTGCAGGTCCATGTATATTTGTCCTGTGTTGTCAGTACCTGGCAGTGGTGACAAAATGTGGACATCACAGCTGATATGCTCTTCTGTCATACTCTTATCAAGTTTTGGAACTGGGTGGACGACTGCACCATAAATGTTGCGTGATTTTTATGTGCCAGTCTGCCAAGGCTCTTATGCAAGGGCTGATTGGAGAGAGTCCGAGACAACTGGGTCATTCAAGTCAAGTAAACAGACTGCGACGATAACTTGAGGTGGCTGTGCTTGAATATATTCAGTCTAAATATTCTTATAAAAAGCTGCGTCAAGTAACAGATTTGAGTCACAGCAGCACACAAATCAGTATGCATTCAACACTTTGTGGACACCAACACATTTTTCCACCAGTACAGAAATTAAAAGTGCCATCTGCTGGTTTAGACTGTTAACTACAACTGTAAAAGACAAGTTTCCATGTTCCAGCATGGTCCGAGAAGAGGAACTTATGGTCAAGTTGACCTATTTTTAAAATCAGACAGTATGCACAAGCACAACATTGAAATACGTAGTTAAGAAAGACCACAAATCACATTGTTGAATTTGGAGCAAAGCATATTCTTTTATTAAGTGTACAAAACAAGTGCAAAAATAGTGATTCATAAGAGCTACACAAGCAGGACTTGCCCTACAAAAATTACAGCCGTTGAAAGTGGATAGAGTTGAAATGTGACAAAGGAAATGGCGCTCAAAGAGAAAGAGGGGGATCGATGGTACCGTTTTTGCGCAGTAGAAAAAGATTGCCAAACATGGACTTGGATTCACAGCATTTGATAAGTGCAAGCTAATGAAACAAATGCCAAATTCATCAGCATTCTCCCTTTCAAACAATGCACAGTGCAAGGATTTTTACACAGAAGGACCTCTACAAATGACATTCACTCTAGTACACTTAATGAGACAGACAGCTTTGGCCCATATGCTACGATAGCAGTTCATCTCCTAAGACACACACTTGCACAGAAATAACAGCTGCCCGTCAACCACAGAAAACTGACAACCTACCAAGTCAAGGAGGCAAACCTACTTCTAGCAGATGAGAAAATGGATTAAATATGATCAAGATTATATACTGTTAAACCTGGGTTGCATGCAATGAAGACACCTAGTGCATCGTTCACTCACTAGAATACTAAATAACACTGACATTGATAGAGGAAATCTAAAGTTTCAGACTAGAATTATGAGATGCGGGAGGGAATTTGTTCTAAAACTGCATCTAACAAGACCAAGACGTCTAGACATGTAGCAAGGTGCTGCAACTCTGGTACTGCAACTCTGGCACTGGTATGCGTGACAAGATACTCGACAAGCTTGACCTAACTGGATTGAAGGCATCTTGGGTTGTGGTGCAAATCAACAGTAAAAGGCACACAGCTTGTGGATTTAGGGTGGTTACATCACCTAAACACAGCACAAACACACAAACCTTCCACAGAGTAAACCTAAACCCCATTACACCAGTCATCCTGGGCCACACATCCCATTTCCGCACTTTACAGTATGGTGCACTTTGGCTTCTTTTTCTTCTCTGCCTCTTTTTTGGTCTGGTCAGCCTTCTTGGGCCCGTAGTAGCTAGAAAAGCAGGCTTGGGCAGAGATGGGCTCTCTCAGACTCAGCAGCCACCGGCCCTTGCCGTAATAGACCAGGGATCCCAGCTCCATTTCCTCCACCACCTCCCCCTGCTGCTGCTCCTCCTGCTGCAGGGCCAGGATTTCGAGGAGATCCAGACCCGTCTGAACCGGCTCGACACCCTCTGCGCAGCCCAGGGTGACGTGGGCGCGGCTCCCCGGCGGCAGGGAGGCCGCCGCGGGGACGACAGCTTCTGCCTCCTTCTCGGCGTCGGCTGGCCAAAGCACGAGCTGCTCTTCGGTGAGCAACACCCTAGCGCCGACGGTACGCGGCGTGACAAAGAGGGCACTCAGAGACAGCTCAAATGCAGAACCATACAGCTCATTAACAGCCTAGAGAGCGAGAGCGAGAGCGAGAGAGAGAGAGAGACGAGAGAGAGAGCGAGAGAGGGGGGGAGGCATTAAATGTTTGGAACCGTTTCAAGTCATTCATGTTGCCTGAATATTAAATATCTGCAAAAAAAGTTATTTAAACCATGCAAGTTATAGCAAATTCAATTCAAATGCAAATGTTCAGATCAGTTATATAGACAAATGGATTACTGGTTTCTCCAAGTACTCCTTGGTTCCCTGTGCCTTGCCATAGTCACAGAATTTGGTAGTGCAATGGAGAGCTCCTTTGGCCTGGAAATACTGCTCCAGGTCCACCTCCTTCTCATTTTCCCCAGTGACTGCAAAGCAAAGCAAGCTTAACTGTATCAGACTCAAAATTAAAACTTTAGATATTCAGCCTGCTCAAAGATTCAAAATCACAATTTCCATTGGCGGTATATTCATTTGTGATTGACATGAAGTGGAATTTTAAACACACTCACAATCAGGCAAGTGCTTCTTGAAGGCCTCCAGTGTGTCCAGCGTTTTGAGGAAGTCCATGGATGTGCACCTGACCTTGTCCTGGATGCTGGGAAGAAGAAACCAGCCAAAAAATAGAGGGAAGGACATTTCCTCAAGCTGACCTTCCATGGCTTGGATTTGGACCTCGTCCAGTCCATGCCCAGTCCTCTTGGCTAGCTGTGGCAGATCTCTGTTCCACTCGGTACGGGGCTCCAAGAATATAGCCACCAGCCGGTGTTGCTGTGCAATCTCTCCCAGGTGGGCCAGCCGATCCTGGGTGTGGTTTGTGTCATCCACGACTACCACCACAGAGGCACCTGTTCCTCCACTGCAGCAGGCCACCACCGCCTCATCAAGAGCCTTGTAGCCATCTGCAGACGCTGCTGGATTCTCTGGTTTTATACCATGGTCATCAGCGCAGAAGACGGAGCAGAGGTCTTGGTAGCTGTCAGCTATGGCGCGCGCCAAGAGGGTTTTGCCGCTGCCTGGAAGACCTCTGAGGACAACGAGGGTACGAGAGGCTCGCAGGGCAACTTTGGTCTGCTCCTGTTCCAGGAGGGCAAAAGATAGGGAGCCAGGAGCAGGGACTTTCTCCTCCTCCTTCATGAGCTCCGCTTCCTTCTCCTCCGATTTATCCACTCCGCCCTCTTCCGTCAACTGAACTCCCTTTACAGTATCGGCCTCCAGAGGTTTCTCTGGCTCAGCTTCCTTCTCAGCCTCTGCGGGTTTGACGTCTGAGACTTCAGCGGCCATCTCCTCCTTCTCTGCCACAGTTTCTGTTGGCTTCTCTGCTCCCGCCGTCTCTGCCGGTCTATCCATTCCAACCTCTGCTGCTTTTTCCTCTTCTAACACTTTGGTAGGCTCAGCTGCTTCCTCTTTCTCTGCCACCACCTTTTTGACAGCTTCTTCAGGTTGAGTATCCATTGCAGTCTCCATTTTCGTCTCAATTTCCGCTTTTTCTGGTACTTTCTCTGCTTGGATAGGTAGTTCTACTTCTACTGGCGGCAGCAGTGTGTCTGGTTCAGGTAATGTTTGCTCTGGTAGTTCAGCCCCTGGGATCAATTCCACCAATTTCTCTGGCTCTGGTTCAGGGGCATCCTCTGCCAGCGGCTCATGCAAAGGCACAGGTTCTGGGGTGTTCTCTGGCACCGGCTTCTGTTCCAGCTGGATGTTTTCTGGCTCCGTGTTCATTGTGTTTAATGCTGCAAATGGGTCAGAGATCTTTTCAGGGGACGCATCTGGTTCTGGCTGTTTTGTCCCTGAACTGGGCAGCGTTTCGGCATCCACAGCTTCCCGTCCTTTCTCAGGCGACTTCTCTGGTAACTTCTCTTTTTCAGATGATTCCTTTTGCAAGTCATCCTCAGTCTTCACCTCCGGCGTTTCAGACTGCGTCACCGCGTCTGGCGCGCCATCCGTTTCTTTATCATTCATGGGCGATGGCTCTGCATCGTGACCGTTCACTGCCGACTGCTCAGACTCTTCAGCTGCGGCTGATGACTTCCAAGCCTCTGCAGACTCCTCCGCTGTCTCCAATTGTGACATGAGCTCTTTTTCCATTGCAGGCTCCTGCTGTGGAGTCTCGGACACATCTAAATCTTCATTACACTTCTCAGTATCCATGACGGGGTAACTTTCAGACTGTACACGCCACCATGTACCTTCAATTTATCAAAAAGAAAAAGACAAACGGTTTAAACGGCCCAGTCACGACTGAAATCATACAACCACTAAATATATAAACAAAAAAATAGATAAACAGCTGATCTGATTTCATGCTACAGAAATCTTGTTTCGCTGAGGGAAACAATATAGTCAATAGCCAAAATATTTGGGGAGTGGAGTGAAATTAGTTTACAGAAATAAGAACTAATGAAACCATTTTGAATTTCTAAAACAGAAAAGAGCATTTGAAAATACAATGTCAGTTTTTGCATTTTAAATTTTATACAAATGCAAGTTTTGTGGGCAGTCAACCTAAATTCCAAGTGAGCACAGGTATTGGGACAAATACTGTATAACTGTACTAATTTCATTAGGTCACATACCCCTAAATAAAAATGAAAGATTTGCAACCCATCAACATTGGCAAACGATCTTACTTTATAGGACGGACTCTATCTCTTTGACAGAGAATTACTGTTTTACAGCCCTTTGCCATCAAACCACCCACTTTTATATGGCCACTTCCTCAATGTAGTTCCTTGAAGCCAATTTTACCATAGTAGTACTAACCGATTCAGGTGCTCAACAGATTAGACTAGAATACTAACCCACGGCTTAAAGCCGTCCTCCAGCAAATTTTACTTCCTGCTTTTCCTCCTTTCTCCAATCGGAATAGGGAGGTATGGTTAGCAATCAAACACGCAGTAGCAACACCATGGCAACCAGTGCTAATCCAAGACTGCCCTTCCACCAGACGGACAGCAGAGCACACTGGCGATGTTCTGTCACGTGACAGCTTGGATAGTGATGTCACTTTTTGCCAAGTGATGATTTTGGAGGAGCTTGTAATTTTTTGTAGCAACAAACCACTTATTTGTCAAAAAAGTATGGTGTGACTATGGAATCGATCTATAACACCCGGGTTTGGCATAGGACATTAATAAATGGCTCAAAATGCAAAAAATACCGGACGTTAAGGCACTGGGCTGGTCATGTATTCACCCATTCATCCAGCAAAATGCAAAGCTTCCAACATCCATCTCAAATAAAACATAAGATAAATTCAGATGTATGCACTATATAAAAAAGAGGATATCAACATTTTGGTCATGTTGACAGGTTGCTAACTTGACAGTTGATGTATGACTGAGGTATGAACTTCCAAATAGAATAGATTTGTCGCAATAGTTATGGTTGTCAGAAATATGTGGCTGGTATCATCTGACAGATCATTTCCTTGAATATTTAAACATGACGGTCAGAAAGGCTATATCTGATTAGGAAGTGTTATTCAATATGGTTTCTTTTCCTAACAAAAGACAGAGGTGGAGGGTGGGGGCAGCACATGCTCTTAATGCAAGTACTGGAGGTTAATGCCCTAGAGTCACCATTACACTAATATGGTTCACCAGAGTTGGATTTGTAGGGATTGTCTATACTTAGTAGGGCGGGTGAATGGCCTTATAATCCACTACATGTTGTTCATGTGAATGTTCTACGTTACAGGTGCTGAGCTCATTTGTTTTAAGTAAAAAGGACCATCTTTTAACAGGCTTTCCCTTGTTATCTGCAGTATGATAGCGTCAGGGTTAACACGCGCAAAGATTATTACCGTCAGAAAAGCAATCTGTCCATCTGGGAATATCTTATCAAACCGTGGTTTTAAAAACACAGGCTTCTGTACAGATAGATCTACAGCTCAAACTACGGGATCATTTTCATTTTTTAGTCTACTGCAATTTAAACACAATAGCTTTATGGGTTAGACGCGCAAAAAACATGACTGCAAATACGGACACATCGATAAAACCGCAAATATCTGCGCCAGATCTATAATAACATGACAGACAAAGAAGAAACAGTATCACGGAATAATGACACGTTTTATTAAACATCTCTAACAAAGATTGCATTGACGACGCGAAGCTCGTTTTCGCTTCATTGTTTCATGTCGAACCGAACAGATGTGTTTAAAGGGTTCGTTTGCGTCACTGGTCAGAACGGGAAGCGAACTCACAACCCAACTTCCAACCATCTAGAAAAAAAAAAAAAAAAAAAAAAAAAGGCCAGCTTGCAAAAAGCAATATTTTCGTCGCGTTAAACACACAAGGGACCCAAAACGTCCAAACACACAAAATCACGAAATACTTACAACACCTTTAACGTTACAGCTGCGGTGGACTTTTCTTTAAAACCACACAGTCATGATAGTCGGTGACGCGGTTAAAGGGGAAAGAGTCATTTAACGTAAATGGCGCAGAGAGAGAGAGAGACAGAGAGAGAGAGAGAGAGAGAGAGAGAGGTAAAGGTTAATCCTTTTTGTCGATACAAGTTTTCCTCCAATTAATCATCATCATCATCATCATCAATCACATAAAGGGAGAAACAAACGTCGGAGGCCGCGGAAGTGTACATTTCAACGCGATGTTGTTGTTTTTTCGTTGTAACTTGACAATAGTTACGTAGTTTTTGTTTAACAACGTGGTCGGGGAGTGGCACGCGCCCCGCGCCGCCAGACAAAACACTCTCGAGCGCGACGGTCATCAAACACACAGCCGACCGCGCGCCACGTCTCTAAACGAGCTCGCTTCATCTCTTTAGTTAATAAATCGGTTACCGGGGAAACCGGGACGTTGTCTTCTAGATGAAGTCACCCTCAATACCGAACGAGATATTCTGTTTAAACAGGCTTGTTTTGTTTTGTTTTTTATTAAAATGCCGTCTTACCGAAATCTGCTGCAGTAAAGTTGTCGGTGGCGCCGCTGACCACCACGCGCGTTTCTTTTCTCTACGATGACGGGGCGCGATCCTCCGCGTGCACGTCCGCGCGCCTCGCTCTTCAAGGAACAAAACGGAAGTCGCTGAGCGCTGCGCGCGGCCGAGAGAGGGCGGGGCGAGGGATACGCCCCTGACGAGAGAGAGACAGAGAGAGAGGGGGCGAGAGAGAGAGATAGAGAGGGGGCGAGAGAGAAAGCGAGACTACAGACAGGCATCTTCGTTACATCAATTTGAGCAATAATGTTTTGTAATTTCAGCAATCGCGCACAAAGACTCACCCTAGATTACATAATAATTAGGGGCATCCTATTTGAGATAACCTTGTAACAAAAAAAGGTTTGCGTAATTCCTACAGGCCAAGTAACCCATTATGAACTTTCAGAATCAATATGGTATCACAAAATTACAACACACCAAAACACTACGGGGACAAAGAATGAGAGTTTCAGTACAATAAGATGAAATATCAAAATTGGCATTCCATTTAAGAAACAAAATCCACTTAGTACTAGAACTAATAGTAACAATTGTCTATTGCAGCAAATACATAATGCATTTCTTAAGTAGGATAGAAAATATAACTAAATAACAAGAGTATTCTGCATATCCAAACCAAATATTGCATGCAGAGCAGAACCCACCCACAATTGACCCCTTTTCAAAATGCAAAATGCAAATAAATGTACAACCACCCAAACATAAAGTGGCTACAGACTACCACCACAATGTCATGTCAAGAGAAGAAGCTGAAGATCAGTCCCTGCCACCAGCTGTTCTCACCACAACTAACACATCTCACAGAGCCTCAAGGCAGCAACATCAACGCAGCCAGACCCAAACAATTTATGAAGGATCAAAAATAAAGCAAAAAACTATATCACACATTGGAATGAAACAACCAAAAACACAGTTAGTTGCAATTCTAGCTGGCTCTAAAACAAGACTACTCATTAGAGGGCTGGTAGACCATTAGCATGAGGTCCATTGTAACGTACACTAATTGAATTCATAGCCACAAGAAATCAAGAAAAGGTGCCCATTCACAGAATTAGAGTGAATAGAATTTAACTTTTTGACTGTAAAAATGGCAAACATACACATGCACAATCCATACATGAAACAAATCATGGTTATTTAGTTCCATGATCAACAGCCATCTCAGGCGTAACCAAGGAGCGTAACCATCAAACACCAGGGAGTTTCCCTTCTATGTATCCTAGTTCTATGTTCTCCATGGTCTATGATCTCATGGGACCACATTTAAACCTCAAAGGCAGCAGTCAGCTGCCTATGAATCACAGCATATTTGCCTGCAAAGAATGACATCATAGAAGCAAGATACAATACGTTGCCTGCATCAAGTAAAACTCTGATGAGGAACTGAAGCTAATTAACACGAGGGAAAACTGGTTCTCAATAACATTGTCCCTATTGTGTGGAAAGTACCTCATTTTTATATCTCTGTTTTTGGTTGAATTACACAGTTTTGTGCAAAAGCTCCACTCCATAAATGATTTTTGGACTACAGTAAAAACACTGAAACCACTTGTCAATTTGAAAGAAATGCTGCTATTACCAATGAAAGAGGTTTCATGAAATGAGCTTGAATTCACAATGATTATAGAAATCATTTTAACTTGTTTCTCCACTTAGCCACATTATTTCATCAGCTGACAATGACTACTGCCTGTAACTTTAACCTTGAACACTAGGCTGACTAGATGATGCTTATATGAGTCAGAGGTGCACTTATACTCCTGGAGTCATTCCTCATGGAAAATTGTATGCAGAGCCTTAAATTTAGCCTCTTTAGAGCAGACAGAACATGGTTTGGTACGGTCCTGTACCATCTATTATGATACCAAGTTCAGAGGAGACAAATTAAATTCAGAACATTCATCATGGGTTCCATGTCTGATTTATAAGTGGGTTTTATTTCATGTTTGAATTAAATCTTTTACAAGTCTCTACAGGCATGAAAAAAGTATGCATGCGTGTAGTTCTGAACTTATGAACAGAACATTTGGCAGGCATGTGTCATTTGTCGAGAAAGTTGTACAACTTTTCAGACATATTATTTTTTATCACTTCTAAGGAAATTATATTTAACCTTTATAATTGTCTAACTCACTTAAAATGTGTGCCACATGCTCTCATTTGTGTTATTGAGCAGTTTATCCATTTCTGCAGACTCAGATGCCCCTTTTTTTAAACTGCCAGAACGTGCCATGGCGAACCACGCCGTCAAGTTGAGTTCGTGGATTCAACAAGCGTTGCCAATACCAACAGAATAGTTCTTGGAACTAAATTTTGCTGCAGCTCAGGAAGTGCTACAAAACCTGAGTTCCAGGAAGCCTCAGGCGGCACTAGCAGCACTCTCCATCATTACTGGACAAAAAAATGTATCACATCCGTAAACAAAACTACCTTTATAGCTGGCTACATTTTTAAGAATCACAGCTGATTTGAACTCTTCCTGTCTCTGGCTGCAGATCAGTGCATACCTCATATTCAGATAAGAGTGAAAAATAATGAAGAACAAGATTATAGCTACAACCTCTTTCATGTTTGCTGCTTTGTCGTTTAGTGCACGGCATCGGATGCAAAATGATGTCAGCGGCGTAACTGTCGCTTTTTTTTACTACGCTTTTCCCAACCTTCCTGGTTCTTGAAGTACAGTGGAAAAAGAAACAAGAACCCATCTCAGAACTGAAAGGTTAATTTTATGGAAAGTTCCTGAACTTCTTTGGCAAGAAACTCAAAGAACTCAGTACAGTTTTCTCATATAAAGGAGATGATTTTTATTAGTCTCTTTCTCTCAAATTTTATTTGATGACCTTCATCTTCTGTGGATTTAAGACTCTGATTGCGCTGCATGTTGCCTTGCCAAACGGAGAGCCTGAAAGAGGACAAAATAATAACAATCAGTGAACAATGACTTCAATAAAGAAGAGAACAGAAGTGATAAGAATCCCAAGGAGAGCAGATGATGAGGGAACCTTCTGAATGGCATCCCTGGCAGAGTCGTCTCGTAGCCCCTTGGCTCGGTCCAAAGCTCTCTCAAAGTAGGTAACACTAGACTTGAAGTTCCCAAGTTGCACTGAGATGAAACAGCAGAAAATTGGCTATCAAAAAAAGTTGACTGTTTTGTCCTTGGATCACAGTATAAACCAGGGGTGGGCAATCCTGTGCCATGGAGGGCCAAGAGTATGCAGGTTTTCATTCCAACCAAACACTACACCAGGTGACTTCACTAATTAGTCCCCTCCTCTCTTGTCAAAAATGTGCCAATCAGCCAATCACCTACTCTAGTCTTCAGTTGGAATGGAAACCTGCACACTCTTGGCCCTCCATGGCACATAATTACCCACCCCTGGTATGAACTGAAGTGGCTCTACGGTTTACACAGTAAACTAACAAGGAACTATGCTGCCATGCCACCTTAACCTACTTTTTTCATCCTATTCCATTATATTTCAAAGGTTAACTCAAAAAGAAGATAAACAGCAGGAATTACTGTCTGACTGTGCCACCAAAACGCAGGCGTTTAGCTGCCATTTTGCATCGGCAATTTCTTCAGCTGAATCAAGGGAACGGCAGCCATAGTGTCGTGCTTCGGTGGGACGTTTCAGCTCCAGGTAACAGCGACCGATCTCATGGAACAACCAGGACTTCTCCAAATCGCCACGGACAAACTCAATCTTCTCCTCCCAGCTGAGTTCAAAGATAACAGGAAAGGAAATGGGACAATGAAACAGTTAGTATTTAACTAACATCTGTTCATCAAGCCACGGCCACACAAATACCTGGATTTTATCGCCCACTTACACCTCAATGGCCTGTGAGAACTTTCCGATTCGGGCGTAGACACGGCCAATGTTGTCCAGAGCCCGGGACTTTGCATCTGGGAGATCACTGTTGATAAGAAAGATAAATATAATCACTGAGTATTAGGACAATTTGTCTGCTTTAAAATAAATATAAGTTTGAATGCTCCCTTCCTATTTCTAGAACCTCCACACCACTCACCACTGTGTAGCCAACTCCAGGTCTTTTTGATGATGGTATAGTGCTTTCTCCATATCCTCCAGGTCAATCAGGGCATTCCCAATGCAATTGTGCAGGTTGCCCAGCACCTCTTTCTTATTGGGTATCATTTCCTCTGACCATCCCTGCACTGCCTTCATTGCATCTCGGGCTTTCTTGAGACTACCTTCTGCATTTCCAGAAGTCAAAGCTAAGAGGACCAACAGATGAGCATTAATTAAAAAAATTATTTAAAAAAAAAAAACAACCCCAAACACTAAGCGACAAGTCCCCTGTCTTACCTGCATCAATCTCCTCTAGGATCTTGAGCACAAATCGAGTGGGGTCCGAGGGTGGGTTCTGACAGGTCTTCTTCCATTTCTGTTGCATGATCTTATGGTCCCTTTCCCGCGCATAGATGGGCTTCTGTTGTTGCCAGAACTCAGTACGAGTGTCAAGGTAGGTAATGCAATTCAGAATGAGGTCCTGTAGTCTCTCCCCTCCCCGCATCTTGTTTTTTACCAAGTCTGGAGACCATCGGCGAGGCCGATTAAAATACATATTGGCAATCTATTGTAAATTAACTCAATCACTCAACTCAATCAACTGCAATTGAACATTATCGACTGGGGCGAGATTAATTGTTAAAATGTAGGCAGCAAAACCGTAGAGAAAAGCAGTCGGTGAAGGACATTATAAAATAAAATGTGGAAAAAAAGCTGAATGCCAGAGTGAAAGAACAGACTACCTTCATCTTTAAGTAGTTTTTCTAGATATTCCTTGTCACTGTAAAGCTCTCCCAGGAGTTGTTTGGCTGTCTTCCCACTTTCAGTTGCCTTCTGGTTCTGCTGCCTCAGCTCCCTCCTCAGCGGGTGAATCACTGGCTGCCCCTTCTTTAACTGTCAATCATTCATACAGACAGTAGAATGATTGAATACTTTACATTCAGTAAGGTAAAAATACAGTATACGGCTTAATATACCTAACAACCTACCTTAAACATTTTATATCACAGACCCCCAAATAGACAAGTATTAGGCAACAGACTGCTATTTGATAAGATTTTGTCCGAGGGAACCCTTACACTGTCTTTTGGTTAGAAAATAATGGTGAGAGTGAAATTTAGGATTAGAATAGTCATTCTTATTGTTATTATTCTTATTCTCTAATTGGGATAATTTCTGATTAATTAAATTATGGTAAATTATTATAAATTATTCCTCATTTTGCTGGGGACCCCCTCCAGGACCCCACTTCAGGAACCACTGACCTAATGGTTAGAGAAGTGATCCCGTTACCAGGGGATCATCATTTCTACTTTGTCTTTTCTCTCTCTGAACAACTACTGTCAGACTGAGCTTGAGCAACGTATTACTACCTGACCCCTCTAGTGGGCCTGCTCAGGGTCTAACAATACAAAACTTTAGGTGCTACGTTTGTGAGTGCATATGTGTAAAATTCTCCTAAAACTCTCCTTTCCTATACAGCAGATGCGCCTGGTTAGATAAAAGTTATAGAAGATTGTTGTAGAAGGCTCACCTCCTCACCCTTATAGAAGAGTGACAGGTCTCCTTTGTTCTCCAGTTTTACAGAGGCAGGGCCTAAGATTGTGAAAAAAGAGGTGTTGAAGTGAGAAGGGTTATCAAAACTAGTAACCTATGCTTTAACAACAACATAGAAAAGTAATTTATTGACTTACTGCCCACAGAGTTTTCAATAGCCTCCTGTGCTTTCTGGATTCCCAGTCTGAACTCTTGAAGCTCTGGGCGCAGTTTGTGTCCCCTGTGGTAAAACACCAGTGCAAATTCAAAGTCACCCATGGTGTATAATGCCTCCGCCTTCTGGTACAAACCCTGGAAAATAAAGAAATAAAGTACTTATGAGACACAATTTGTTTAGGTTATCCTGTTCATGAATTCTCCTCTTTACAAACATTCTGTACCATTTTGAGAGGTTATCATTTTCTACATGTTAGTCTTGCATAATTTTATTTTTGTTCTGTCCTCATCCTAAAGCTATATCGTAAAAACTCTGACCTGCGTGAAGTCAAAGTCACATTTCACCTTGAAAAATTCCTTGTCCTCTTTGAGGGAGGCCTCAGCATCTCCTAAAGCATTTTCAGAATCTCCCATCTTCAGATAGCATTTAGATCGAGCGACGAGACAGTTCTTGTCGTCCGGCTGAAGAATCAGGGCCTAAAGCAAAGACCACCAAAGAAATAATCATACATAGTCTGACCTTTCACCTTTATTACCTCATACACATTGTCACACACTGTTCACAGTACATATGAACCAAAGGGTTATTTTTAATATTACATTTTATTAATTTAAATATAAATTAAAATTAATTTAATTATCAATATTAGCCTACAACTGTAGAATTACCAAGTCTGTTTTTTACTATTAAAGTAAGATACCATCCAGTGTCCAGACTGACTAGCTGATGAAAGGCTATCATATAGTTAATATAATATAAGTGATATGCTATATAAATTATAATAATATTGGGCCAGTAGACAACAACAGTCCACAGCCACATAGTTAGATAAGTGGGGCTCCATTAGTTTTATCAGAGATCAAATCTAAAATGTTAATTATTTTGACCTAGGTTGACCTAACACTACCTAACGTTAATAATAATAATAATAATAATAATAATAATGCATCAGCAAGGATATACTTTAAACTCACCGTTGAATAGCTGTCTATCGCCTTCATATACTCTCCTTTATGGTACAGCTGGTCCCCCTCGGCCACATAAGTAGAGAATGTGCTCTTGGGTCCTTGATCTACTATCGCGTCTGACATATTTCGCAAATTCCCTCTTTAATGTAACGTCGGAAAAAACTTAGAGGTTAAACCCGTGGTATCATAGCAACTACACTAACTCCTGGTATCATAGCAACCACACTAACAAGCGTGATGTCCATATCGGAGGAAACTGCGCCCCCTTGCGTTGCAACATCCATGTTGTCTGCAAAGTCTAAGCAACACACCTTATAATTTACAATTTGGCATTTAGCTGATGCTTTTATCCTTACTATGAGTGAACAGCATTCCCTCAAATCCCCCTGGAGCAGGTAGGGGTTAAGTGTCTTGCTCAAGGATACTTTGACAGGTGTGACCACAGGGAATCAAACCCAGGACCTTGCTGTTGCTGTCTCTTCAGCACAGCATCTTCAACATTACAAATAACTATTAGTTAAACATACATGTTTGATTCTGGTGTAGTTCTGATTACAGTTCCCTGCAGCGCAACCCTTTTGATGTATTGTAACATGTAATGTAACACTGTATATGTAGACAACAATCTAGTTTGGTCTCCCATAACAAGAAGTGCAAAGATTTTAGGGGAAACTCAGAGGCCAACTTTATTTACATGGTAGATACCGTTCCATAATCAACACAGGACTGTTGTTTCACCTTGAAAGCAAAAACTATCGGAGCAAAGATGAGGACACTTTCTTTTTTCATGAAGTGCACCAAGAACAACACATTGCAAACTCATTTGTAAGAAATTGTACATTATCAAGGTTTCATTTATACAGCGACTAAATATCCAAAGGCCTTTAGAAACGAACTTAAAATGGGAGACAGACTTTATCAGACAACCAAATTCTCATTATTGTACATGACCACTTTAAACTTTAAAGCTGCTATGTGCATTACTTTTGTTATTTTATATTAAAATAATTTAAAAGACTGCATGCTATGTGCAGATTCACTGAAATATGATCTTCGCGACAAGTGTCTGCCACTTCAGTTGGCAGTGTATCGATATTCACTTTTCTAAAACATGTTTACAATACCGGCCCACCTCGAAATTCCTCCTAAGAATCTGGACAACTGTAGTGTGTGAGGTTTTTTGATGGACAGAGAGGCGCAACAGAGAGGTGCTGCAGGGGAGGAGAAAAGTCCAGCTTGTTTTGAACTGTAACAGCTTGTTGTTGTAATTCCCCCTCACTATTGGTAGAGGCAGAATATCGCACATAGCAGCTGTACATGAAAATACAGATATGCATGTGTAGCATGACAACCTGACAGCTTACATCAGTCAACGGATACATCCAGTATGTTATATGTCTGTGTAACACGGAACGAGTTCAACTTGGTGCCCTTTTCAATATTTTATATGAACAAAATAGCATCCTCATCTTATACTGATGGTTCCAGACTGCAAATGTACAATAAATATACATATCAAAATTAAAAAAAAAAAAAAAAAAAAAAGAACAGAAAAACTCAACTATCATCACAAATCAACACTTTACATTCCAGTAAAATGTACAATGCAGCAAAGGTGAATGGCAACATCGAACATAAAACCCGTGGTGGGAAAGGTAACGGGAGACGGTGCTGGCGTGACAAGCCAGTGACAGCATGGCCATCTCCAGTGCCATCTTCCTACTAGTGCTTAGGCTGTAATTTATGTATCTCTGGGCTCCAGCTGTAAAAAAATGCTAAATTTTAACTGCTCCCATTGCCTTGTGACAAGGAGACAGCTTTCAGTGATTTTTCATCCATAGCAGCTAGCTGTCTTTGTCTGACAGACACTTCAAAAAGGTAGTTGCTCAACCCGCACTACTAGGTTGCTTGTGTGTCATTTTATTTCCTTTAGAAATCATTGGGCAAGATATTTACTTTCATGCAGAGAACGCCTCCTCGGCAGCGATTCGAGGGGGAGCGGGATAATAGCTTGCTCAATGCTCAGTTGGAACTCAAGAGTTTCCCCAGGTTGTCACTTCCTGTGTGGATTTCAGAAAGTTCTTATACAATAGCTGCACAATTTCTCCTATCTCAAAAATCACAGAATTCTCTTGCTTGATTTGGCAACCATTCTATTCTAACAAGAACGCTGTTGCTAGCCATTACTGACTTTCAAGTTTGTTTCATTCTGAAAGAAGAAACCAAATCCAAAACCAGTAATGGTATCAACTCAGTTTGAGCCGTCTCGGGATCCTTGCTATATGGTCATTGTTCATTTGCTGCATGTTGTCATTGGTAGCAGGGTAGCATTCATTCAGTCAATAGCATAGACAAGAGTCTGACTTGCAAACAGTCAGATATTTTAAATAAAGGTGTGTTGGGGTTTTGACATTGTTGAATTGAGTCCTGATGTAACAACTGTTAAAGGTACAGGAATCCTCCAATTAACCAAACTGGAAAAAGAAATTTCCTGGTCCAGATGCTGAAAAAGACAATAAACAAGTAAATAATGGAAATGCATTTCCTGTATTGAGAAAATGTAAATGTTGTTTAAATGTTAGAAAGTAGAAAAGTACCGTGTCCCACAGCGGTTTGGTATACATACATGAATTACCTTCGAAGCTAAAACCCCCGGGGCCGCCGAAGAATGCCTTGAAAATGTTGTTGGCATCAAAGTCTGCTGGAGACACAAAACCGTTAAGAATAAACCAAAGAAATCAAACTAAATTTAATTAAGTATTTTCCACCCAGGCACTATATTTTTTAAAGCACAAAATTGAATGTTGATAATGAAAACTAATTTTGTGGCTTACACAGTACGTGACTAGACAAGCGCCTAATCCATTCACCCCCCACAAGACCTCCCACCACAAGGCTCGCCCAGCTGCTGACCTCCCATGTTCATGCCGTCATCCTCCATATCCTGACCGCTGTCGTAGCGAGACTTCTTCTTTGGGTCCGAGAGCACAGTGAACGCCTCGCCCACCTCCTTAAACTTCTTCTCTTCCTCCTTCTGCACCTCAGGACTGGCTCCGCTGTGACGGTCTGAAATTAAATGAAACAAGTTATTTATGGACAAGATAAATACTTTGTTATCTTATCTTGTTATCGCCGTTTCCTGCTCCGTTACGAAAGGCAATTTCACGGTTAGAGTGAAGCCTCCTGTTCTGTCAGGCACCTGGATGATGCATCAGGGCCCTCTTGCGGTAAGCCTTCTTGATCTCGTCCTCCGTGGCGTTTTTGTCCACCCCGAGCACCTTGTAGTAATCTTTTCGTTTGCTTTTCTTCAGCTCCAGCTGGGCATTCTTCAGGAGGTGCTTGTGCTCTACGGATTGGAGGAAGAGAGAGACCGAGGTGACGAACAGAAAGAGGAGTATTATTATTAATCCTTCACGCAGCAACAACCAAGATATTATGCAATGTAGGGCTGGGTCATATGGCTGAAAAGTGATACCACAATATTTTTGGAGCCAATGGCGATATTTCTATACTATAGTATGTCCACATAATGTCTTGCATAAATGTTTGGAACAACACACCACACATGAGCTACAAGTGGGCGGAGCTACAAGTGAGCGGAGCTACAAGTGGGCGGAGTCATGACATGCAGGAAGTGGAGCAAAGGAGAGAAAGGGAGAGGATGTTTAGTGTGGATTTTTAAGAGCAACGGTGTTGTAAAATTATTATTTTTTAAAAACACGCAGGTTAAATTATCTCAATATTCACGTTTTAATATCGTTGAAATATGTCAGGATATATTGGAAAACTTGATATGCTGCCCGGCCCTGATGCAACGTGGCATTGTTTAATAATAGCCATGAGACATCGGCGTGTGATGTGAGAGTACTGTGATGCGGAGTGAGAGGAAACAACTGGGATGGCAGCTGAGTCATGCTGGGGAAGACTAGTCCTCACCTTTTGTTTTCTCTGTCTGGTAAACCTTCTCATAGTCCCGAACTGCTTCTTCATACTGCTCTGTCTCCATGTAGCTGCAGCACAGCAAGCACGCGTAAAGGTTACGTCCTCGTTTCGTTTTTTTTTTTTTTTTTAAAGAACTTTGAGTTTGTCATCGTTCTTTAAAAAACAAATAATACAATAATTTTCCAGACATACCATTGTGCTCTCCGTAAGTAGGCCTTGATATACGTCTCGTCTAGTTTAATTGCCTTTGTGCAGTCTTCAATGGCTTGCTCTAGTTTTTTCAGCTTTCAAAGAAAGAAAAAAAAAATTAGATGCATGACCGTGGAATGAGGGGGAGAGAGAGACAGACAGAGAGAGGGAGAGAGAGAGAGAGACAGAGAGAGACAGAGAGAGAGAGAGAGAGAGAGAGAGACAGAGAGAGAAAGAGAGAGACAGAGAGAGAGACAGAGAGAGAGAGAGACAGAGAGAGAGAGACAGAGAGAGAGAGAGAGAGAGAGAGACACAGAGAGAGACACCGAGAGAGAGAGAGACACAGAGAGAGAGAGATACAGAGAGAGACACACAGAGAGAGAGAGACAGAGAGAGAAACACAGAGAGAGAGAGAGAGACACAGAGAGAGAGAGAGAGAGAGAGAGAGAGAGAGAGAGAGAGAGAGAGAGAGAGAGAGAGACAGAGAGAGACACAGAGAGAGTATATTTTTGAGAGCCAGAGAGTGAGTGAGCATGTAAGTGAGAAAGAGAGAGTATATGAGGAGAAAGAGGTAGAAAGATAATCTGTGTATGTGGTGTGTGTGTGTGTGTGTGTGTGTGGAGACTGTGTGTGTGTGTGTGTGTGTGTGTGTGTGTGTGTGTGGCTACAGAAAGTGCAGGTGTAGTGAGTTCAGGACGTAATATGAGTGAACTAGCAGAGACAGAGAGCTCTCT
>OMKK01029667.1:0-21722 GCA_900302305.1 Polymixia japonica | reverse complement strand
GAAGAGAGGGTGGAGAGGAGAGGAGAGGAGAGGAGAGGAGTGGAGAGGAGACAAGTGGAAAGGAGACAAGTGGAGAGGAGATGAGTGGAGAGGAGACGAGTGGGTGGGTTGCCAAGAGAAAGGTAGTGTAGACAAAATGGAGGAAGGACAGAGTTGTTACAGGCAGAGAGAGCGAGGGTAGAGGACGCAGAGTTTGGAGGAAGTGAAAGAGGGGAGACACAAAGAGAGAGAGAGAGAGAGAGAGAGAGAGGAGGAGGGAGCGGCGATGAGGAAGAGAGAACATCGACGAGAGAAGTCAAAGAGGAGGAAGAGAAACTATGACAGGGACAGGAGACAAGCCACCTGGAGAAGGGAGGTGGAGGAGCTCAGCTGTGTGGCGTGAGGGAGAGAATAAAAGGAGAGTGAAAATACAAAAAGAAAGGAACCCAGAGGGACGGACGCGGGAAAACGCTCCTCTCTTGTTTTACCTCTTTGATCTGCAGTTCTCGTGTCCATGCACTTCAAACAACTGAGAACGTGACCGTCCCTCGTCACTTCTGTGTACGGGGAGGCACGAAAATAGCGAAGAGCTTAGACATATACTGTATGTAAGCCCTGTGTTTACAAGATTTCTGCTAAATGAATTAATCCCACTACAAAGGCTGTTACTGATCGCTAGCGGAGAACCATCTCCCTCACAGAAGGTAGTCCTTTCATCTTTGAAGATATTTTAGCTCGTCCTTGTCAACATTCTGTACAACTAAAATCTGTTGACAGTGTGGCTACTTAAATTCTGGAGTAAATTAGGAATTTCCCATATGTGTGCCAATTTGTCCGAACTTCCAAAATAATATTTTAACAGAAATGGAGATCACAGATATTGGCTATTTGTTACCATAATAAATAATCTCCCCTGAACGTGAAGACATGAAAATGAGCAGAAAGTAATAGAGGTTTCTAAGGAGAAGGAGCTTGCTTAACTCAGTATGGAGATAACAAGGGTTGTGTATCATAGTATGACACAAACAAGACACTGACACAATGTCCTGACTGAAGAGGTCAGGCTGGAAGGGGAAAGAGCTGGGAGAGTAACATGTTTATAACAGCTACAAGGGACTATCACAGAGAGAAAAGTGAACTATTGGGAAAACTGCAACGTAGAATATCTGTCCTGAAACCACCTTGGCTAGCAACCCCCCCAACGTGGCTATTTTAAGGCCTTTCACCAAATTATGAAACACATTTTTTGCACTGAGGTTCAGTAAATTGTACAATTAAAGAGGTTGGATGATTTCCAATGTAGAGAATAACTAAATAAATAGGTAATACATGTAGAGATTTAAATAGTGTGGTTACTATTGCAGCAGCCAATTCCAACGAAGGTAAACTGAAACATTAACCCTGGCTTTAGCTTTTGGCGCCCCCTGCAGGGCTGAACACGGCCATGGTGTTTGAGTATGCTTCTGCTTATATTATAACCTTGAGCGAAGACTACTCAGTCAAAATGCTACCATTCCAGAACACTCCATGGAACATGGCAGTACACAGTAAGAGACTGAAAACCCATCTGCAAATCACAGGCAGCATTCCTCTTCCATTATTCATCCAAAAAAGACACACAAGTCACACTGCACCCAGTCATGAAATTCAAAGCAAGATACCAAATAATTTCAGTGTCTAATCATGCTAACCACATGCAATGCAATGAACCAAGTGTTGAGTTGATTACGATGTGATTATCAAGCAAGTGTGCACAGCCTGCTCAAACAGTTGTGTAAATAACTTGGTTGAGTTTTTATAAATAATTAAAATATTTTGTCTGTTATCTTGGGTCAGTATACATTGTTCCCTGACAAAACTCCACGCAATCTCCTGTCTGATGAGTAACAACGACAAATCGCAGGACAAGACCAAAGAGAAGCGGAGGCCCTGCTCGAATACTGGAAATGCACCTTTCCTCACTCCTGAGGAGTTCCAATGTCACCAAACCAGAGGGGTTGGATTAAAGAAAGCTAGCTTTCTACTACACAGCCTGCTACCCAACTCTGTGTCAGAATGGTGACTTCACAGAAGAGGTTGGGAGGAAAGGATGTATTTCAGTCATTTTCAAACAAGGCGACAGTCTACCACAGAACAACACCACACCACCACAAGCCGCCTCCGCATCCACCGTGGGACACACAGAGCAGTCTTTTACTGTTTGTTTAGCTATTGCTGTTTAGAGAGGACAGCTAGGGGTCAAGGGTCGCAACACTGCCAAACAACAGCACACAACACACTGGGGGTTATGCAACTGAGCAGGTATGGGAAAGTAGGAGGAGCCAGGACTACAGGACAATACTACAGCAGCGCACAGCTCTGAGGGGAATGAGAAGGTTGTTATCAAGAACCAGGCCAGCAGTTTAGTAGCAGGAATCAGTCAAAGGGTTATTACACTACAATACTTTCCAGTGTGTGAGTGCGTGCGCACGTGCGTGCGTGTGCGTGTGTGTAATAATTTATGTCAAAGTTATAACTTTGTTCTTTTGCCTGTACAATAAAAGGTAACCAAAATATGACAATAACCAAGGTTGATGTATAACTCAAATCATACATCAATACATCAAAATCAAGTTGTGTTTCACAACCAATGCACACTACAGTGTTGTGAAAGAGAAAAATGAAAGGCTGCATGGCATTAAAAAGGGATCAAAGACGGTCTTGAAATGACAACATGAGACGTGAGCTGATCTGTGTTTGATGCAAGTGTGTTTGAACTGGAAAGACCAGAGGGGTATGAGGGAGCAGAGTATTGCAGCAAGGCTAAAACCAGCCAGCCAGCCAACCAGCCAGCCAACCAGTCAGCCAACCAGCCAGCAAAGGTAGATGTAAAGGGGACAAAGCTCAACATAGTTCAGGAGGAAGGACAGGGTGGGTTAGCCATTAGGTTAGTTTATTTTAAGCGACAGATTTGAAATACATACCGCCCAGATGCAAGTCCAGGATTTCACTGTAATTAGAATCTCCCCAATAGTCTACAATGACAGGGATATATTAGAGATAGGAATTATTTCACACAGCCCCAAACTGGGCACACACAAAATTGTTCAACAACAGCAAGTCATGCATATCCTTGCAAAACACAGACATACACGCACCTACACACGGACACACACACACACACGCACACACACACACACTGCAGCAATACACAGGACAAAGTGAGACCATCAGTACTCGCCATGGTGCATAATGCAGAAGTATAGCCAGTGCAGTACTAAAAGGCATTTCCCAAAATGATAAGAGACTGCCACATAGATTTGCTGTATTGCTGTTTGCTGGCTTTGTATGCAGGGGTGGTGTTTTACACAAAGCCACTTTTTCTGCGTCATGTACATTCATGTACTAAACAAATTGTGTCAAATTGAATTTTTTGATATGGAATACATTTTATTTGATCAAATTGTAAAGAGGATAGGTAGGGGTTTTTTTTTTGGGTTTTTTTTTATTACACAAGTGGAAAATAATTTGAACATTCACTATTCCAGTTGTATAATATCCAAAACCACCAATTACCACCTTTTACAATACTGTAGATGTTTAATAGGTATAACACAGATCAAAAGGGCAATGTGACGTGAAGTGTGATCTTTAAGTCACGTGGATGAAGTCAGCAGCGACTAAGATTTGCCGCTTCGTATTTCCAACGTTACAATATCAAACCTATTCATTTGAAGTGGGTTAGATTTCTATGAGTATGTACATCTCGTCATCGTAGCAGAAAAGATTTCCAGCTTTTCATACAGGCATGGTTGCGCCCGCAAACCAATTCAAATCAGCTTCTTCAATTGTCGAGATGTTTAGAATAACATAACGCGAGCTGATCCTAGTCTTGACTAGAGAACGGACGCTCTCCTCTTTGAGAGGTCGTGGAGAAGACAAAACCACATCCAGAATGAGCACACACACAAATCTATGTCGGGACACACAATCTCCTGATCGCATGCAGCTCGAACAGACGATGGCCGACATGTTATGGACGAACAAAGATCGAAAAGGTTCAAAGATGGAGAACTGTTGCAGTGTGTCACCACAGATGGTACCTACGTAACGGTGTTAAATATGGCATTTAAAAAAAGGAGACTGCAGTAAATCTAATACCTGATCTTCTTTTGTGCTGTTTGGGTAATGTATATGTACCTTTATACAACCCTTTAAAAGAGTAGAGTAGCAAACAGGTTAAAACATCCTCAAACATTCAATTGGAAAGGCAATTGATGAAAAAAGGAAAATAGTTATAGTAGTTGGTCATTGGAGTAAAGGCCAAATTCTAACAAACGTCTGTATGAAAAGAAATGCATTCACTATATTATGTTCTAAACTATGTGCATGCATTTGCAATTTCTAAAAGCTTTTGTTTCAGTTGGGCAAGCATCGCTGTGGAATAAATTAGACTGGAATGCATTGCCAAGGCCAAGAATGAGACAGTGCTGTATTGTGATTATGTTCATACCACAAACCCGCGTCATGTAGCTAGATTATTACTGCTACTGAACACCGTTCATGTTTCACAACCTTGTGCAAACCTACAAAATAATAAACCGATGCACTGCTCTCTAGCAAGTAATATATTCTGCAGCTCATCTGTCTGTGATAGTCCCTTGTCGAGCATAGTGAAACTAATATGCTTTTCCATGCATAAGTCTACACATCATGACAATAACAGAGCTCTGAAATAACCTACAACTGATTAAATAAATACACGACCAGCATCCAGTGGTTTGTGAATCTTATTAAGCGTACAGGAACAGCCTCGACTACATCATCATCATCGTTACTTTATCAATTAAGCTCTGGAAAAGGCTGAACATATATAGGTGACTTGGCAGACTAGCAGTTTGAGGTAATTGTTACATACTCATAATTAATTTACATAATCAAATTAATATAAAAATAATTTAAATAAATAAAAAACATCTGAATCATCCTACTTCCTCTAGTCCATTAGTGACCATGGATCTAGTGTTTTATTTATATATATATTTGTACACTGTCGCAGTGAGACTGGATACCAGTCATGTGGAATAGATGGAATTCTCCAAACTCTTTCTCCTGATCCTGACACTGAAGATATGACCGCACCATTTGGGCTGGCCAGTGAGGTGAGAAGAGGTGAAGGTATGATTGACAGGGAGTTACCTGCTTCCCCTCTCAGGGCCTTCTCCACAGCCACGCCCCTCTCTTCCAGCTGTCTTTGCTTCTCCTCCACCTGCTCCAATTGTCTCTGTATAATCTGAAGGAGAGACGGTCAGAGTCACATTAATAACAAACACGACAGCGAGAGGCAAATAACTCATTCTTTTACGAACCGCACACAAACGGGCTCAATTTACTTCTCGGAAAACCTTTATGAAAAGGTTGGAGAGGATATCTCTGATACTCTGTTAGTTTCTTTGAGTTGGCTCAGCATTTTATCCTCATTAAACATTAAGCTCTAGCAACACAGAGAGAGCACGGCTAATTATTATCGTCTTGATCTCTGCAGGAGCCTCTGTTTGGATGATCAGTTCGGGATCTCGCCCAAAAGCCATTAGCGACTGAATCCCACGTTCATACCTGGGCTCTATGCAGCCTTTTGAGTTCCTCCTGCTTGGCCTGTCGCCGCGCAGCTTTCTGGACACGTCTCGTCAGCTTGGCATTCAACTCTTCCTCCGTGTACGTTTTCTGTTTTAACAGTAAAAGAACGAGTCAGAGGTCCACCTGTTAATAAAGTCTGCTTGGCTCCACGGGGGCCCCAGGAGCTTCGGGAAAGAAAAGTAGATTGCAGGTTGAGAGACAACGTGGACTCTAGCTTGGGATCTGAATTGGATTTAAGAATTCATAACACATCTTAAGAGTTCTCTATGGGAATCTAGTTAGGAATCTAACACTCTACTCTAATGCATCTCAGCACACACTATTATATAAAATGTTATCATACGATTGTAGCTCTCAGGGCTTTCTTAAGAGTGACAAAAAATATGTATCTGGCGCTATTCTTCACGTCATGACATCTTCCATAATCGTTTGCATAATGAATAAGCAGTTATTTCTCCCTCTCTACCCACGCATCAAGATAATAAAAAGCCGGAGCAATACAAGAGAAAGAGAAAGTATTGAGGAGGAGAGTGTAGCGGGAGACTGAGTATCATCCATTAGCTGCACTGCAGTTGAAGCAGCGCCGCAGACAGAGATGGGCAGGTTAACGTCAGACCAGAGAGACACAGTACAGTACAAAAGGAACAGACCCTGATATATCAGCATTGCAGAGGTGTCGCTGCGACCAGAAAGGTGAGCAGAGTTGTGATTGAAGCTGTGTTTTTTTTTTTTTTTTTTTTTTTTAACAGGTTGGACCACCCGCTCCCGCAGGGGTCCGACGCTGACATGCATCCACAGAGGACGGTTAGTTAAGAGCGACTGAATGCCCGGGCGGGACGTGTGGGTTATGGCGGTGCACTGGCACATGCGTAGGGGGGTGAAAAGGGTAATCAGTGGGAATGTATTTGAACACTACCTTTGTAGCGTACGATCTCTTGAACGCCAGTGCGTGAGGGACATAAACAGACTTGGGGAAGACAAAAGAAAAGAAAAAAAATAGGGGGGAAAAAAAACACATAATACAGATGAAATAATTAAATGGGTTAATGATTATGTTAAATCAGTCAACATATTAAAACAAAAACATTCAGTTAACTAAATTACTGGTGCAATTAAACAGGCAATGTTAATGCCCCACACCAGCACACAAAAAAACTTGATGCAGTGACAATTTGTAACCATGTTATAATCATTAATTAATCAACAACAAACACAATTACTAACTCTACTGTAACGCCACAGATTCTATTTGGTTCACAGTGATTTGACAGGTCTTCAAACAACTACTCATCTTCATATAACACTAGATTCTGAAATGTGCTAAAATAGAACTAATCGGTTCACAAACACAGATCTTGAAAGCTACTAAACACTAAAGCTACTAAACACTAGATCGATCACAACTAGAGACTAAACTATATGTTGGTCTTTATTATGTTACACAGGGCCAGGCAGGCATGGGAGAGCTTTAGGCCAATGTTAGCAGTAGTACAAACTTCTACAACGTTAATGGCCAAGTAAGTATTAAGAACTTTCTTCAAGAACATCTTGGTCATTATAATTCACATAAAACAAACTAACTATAGAGGATATGAGCCCTACTTTCACAAGAGTTGTTTTGAAAGTGTTCTAAATTAAATAAAGAATACATGCCTCTGGCCCTGAGCTCAATGAATCTATCTAAACCACCAGAAACACACAGAAGCAGCAGCAGTGGACAGAATACTTTTGAATTTCAACAATTTTCAACACAAAGAAAGCAAATGGAATCACATTATAAGACTCGTACTCCGTGCTTGACTCTGCATTTTCCCCCCGGTTTTTCCAAATATGATTTATACTACAAGCAAAACGAATAAATCCAACCATCCCTTCCCCATTCATAATATCAATAGATGAATAGCTGCTGAATTTTGCTATCAGATACTACCAAGATGAATATTTAACTTGTCTCTAGTGGTACATTACTATTTTAGTTTATTCTGGGATGTCCTATGCAAAAATATATTTCCACTAATATTTTTGAACATAAAACTACATCTTTTCATTGGAAATAAAAAAAAGTAGAATTGGGATCCGCCAGTAATCCTTTAAGGGGAAAGTAAGTAAGAAAATAAGTAGAAAATATCATCTTATGCACTGAATTCAAGACAAAGTGCAGCGAGTCCAGCACCATTTAACATTTCCACTAAATTGATTTGAAATTCAAAACCATCCATCCCTCTGCCGCACAATACCTCTTCTCCTTCTCTCTCTTTTTCTCGACCAGCATCTCTTTCTCGTTCTCTTTCTTTTGCCTTCTTCCTCTCCTTTAACTCCCTCCTTATCTCCTTCTTACGTTTCTCTTCCTTCATTGCTTCCTTCTGAATGCCTGACACTAAGTCAAAGATGTCCGTGTGTTGCTATAAATGGAAATAATTGCTTCAAGTAAAGTGGCTTTAAAAATGAATTACAAAACAGAAATGGATGCATTGGATGTGATGGTGAGCTGTGTAATTACCCATGGATGGAAATCTCACATCTCTAATAGTGTCTATTGCTACTCACGTCTGCCTTAGACTTCTGGGAGGACCTCTCCAGAACATCGTCGCAGGACAGGTCCGAGTCCTCCGAGAAGCTCAGGTTTCGGCGGGATTTCAAATCTGCAATGCACGATAAACAAAGATGGTAATTAGCATGTAAATTAATCTGAACTTAACCTACAGTACATAGTATGGCGATAATACTACGTAAAAAAACCATTTAAGCGCCTGGAAGTTTCTCGTGTTACCTGATGACTTCTCAACAGGCGACGTCCTTTTCTTCTCAGAGTCCTGAGTGGTGGAGCTGGAGGACGGTGTGCTAGGACACGACTTGTCCTCCTTTTTCTTCTTGTCCTTCTTGTACCCCGAGAAGACGGCCTTCCATAACGACTTGTGTTTGGGCGGCGTCTCTTCGGTGCCGGAGAGCCTACTGCTCTCACTTTTGGCTTTCTTCTCCTTCTTGTTCTTCCGTGGTGAGAAGAGGGAACTTCGTTTCTTGCTCTTGCCCCCCGAGGAGCCATCGGACGAGGCCACCGAGCTGTCCAGACTCTTGTTGCTGCTGAAGAAACGCTCTGGGATAGTCTCGGCCTTCTTAGACTCCAGAGCTTTGACGGCAGATGTCTTTGGAGAACCTGCTGATTTCTTGCTCTTTCCGGCAACATCTGAACTCACGTTCCAGGCCACTTTAGCTGAGGCACCCTTGGCTATGTCAGACTCTTTCATTTTGTTCAGCTGCTTGGCCATGGCATCTTTTAGAACCTGGCTCTTGACTGACTTCTCTCTGGCCCTCATTCTCTCCTCAGCGATCTCCTTGGCCTCCGGCGAGAACTGAGTCGCCCTCTGGGGTTTAGAGGCTGGGTGGACAGGAATGTTGGGTTTACCGTTCTCCATGGCCAGGGCCAAGTGGAGAGGAGGTCTGTCCCTGGTGGGCTTGCTCGTGGGTGGAGTATAGAACCTGTCCGTGCTTGTTTCCGGCGTGCGCTCGTCGAAGGTGTCCTCCACGTCGTCGGCAAACGGGATCTCCTCCACAGTCTCCACAAATGACTTCCTGAACTCCTCCCGGCGAGGTTTTTTCTTCTCTCTCATGACCACGACCGGAACCGGTTCAGGATCCTTGACCGGCGAAGTAACTGCCGCTGCCCTGGGAGCCGGCGTGGGCTGAGACGCAGGGCTCAGCTGGGTTCTTGGTGAAGGAACAGGGGTCTTTGCTTTTGCAGGTGCCGGCTCCTTGGCGGGCTCGGACGCAGGCTTTTCCATTCCATTGCTCCAGGACACCTGGTGCCGCTGCTGCCTGAACATGGCTGGAGACTGGTTGGCAGGCACGGGTGGTGGTGGACTGGAGGGAGGAGTGAGCATGGTGGAGTCAGAGGTATTAAAGCTGTCACTGTTTGCTGTCTGGCTGGTGACTGTGCTCCCATTGAGGCCCAGGCCAGAGCTGCTGCTCAGATCCCTCTTATCAGAGCCATTACTTTTGGGCTCCACAGGAGTGATGGGAGTAATGACCTGACCCTCGAGAGTGATGTTGAGCCTGCGGATGACAGATCGTCCAGTAAAATGAGGCCTCAGCTCCTCAGACAGATCTGGAGGGTGGGCCTTGGAGGAGGAGGAAGAGGAGGAGGAGGAGGAATCTGGGGTGGAAATTTTCACACTCTTCTCTAGGATTTTGCTACTGCGGTCCAGAGGAGAAAGCCCCAGGCTCTTCCTGATCTCTGCACTCTTTAGCCAAAACTCTTCAATGATATCGGCCTTTTTTGATGGGGTTTCCTCTGAAGAGGAATCCGTGGACTTTGAGGGTTCAGGTGTGGCATTGTCCAGTTTGGCCATCGGCGTGGAGGTGACTGCGGGGACAGGCTGAGTTCTGACAGGGGAGTCAGAGGTGAGGGGCGAGGAGGGTTCATGACAAGGCAAGGGTTGAGCACAGATGGGGGAGAGGGGGTTGCCCGTAAGGGGGCAAATGGAGCGCTGAGGGCAGACCAGAGATTTAGACGGGCAAGTCTCTGGTAGAGGAACAGGCTGGGAGCGGATTGGAGACCTAACGGGGGATCTGACCGGTGACTGGACTGGTGATCTAACGGGGGATCTGATGGGTGATTTCAAGGGGGACACTGGAGGAGAGGACGAAGGGATAGTAGCAGGAACAGGAGAAGGGACAGTCGCAGGAACAGGAGAAGGGACAGTCACAGGAACAGGAGAAGGGAGAGTTGCAGGAACAGGAGAAGGGAAAGGAGCAGGGGAAGGGCACTGAGGGCTCTTGGTGACTGGAGAGGAAGTTGTCCTCTCAGGCTGGACTTCCTCCGCTGCAAAAGGTTCTGGGAAAAGGTGTGCAGCAGGAGATTTCACCAAGCAGGGAGACGTTTCAGTTATCTGGAAGACAAACGGGGAGGAGCACAGAGTTTGACTTGGACTCATACAAACCAAACACAGGGTTGCCACACCTTACTGAATATAGAATTTAATGATTTTTTTAATGACTTTCAAGACCCAATTCCCTCAAATTCAAGGACTCAATACAACCAATTTTGCAACATGAATTAGGGTTTACCACCATGTAAACACTATAGAATTACGTAGAAGTAGAAAGCCTTAAACACAGATGGGCCTTATTTTTCACAACCTTTTAAGGATTTTTAAGGCCCGTGGGAGCCCTGCAAACATCACATAGCTGCTGCTTGTTAAGTGTGGAGTCACTTTACCTGTGTCTCAGGCTCTGGAGATGGTTTGACTGGTGACAAGACAACATCATCTTCTTTCTGCACGGGGCTGATCCTGGACACTTCTGAAAACATCAAATTAATATTGTACACATAAAATATATCTGCTGGAGATTAAGCTTGAACAATCAATTTTCTCTTGCTAGAGTCTCTTACCATTACTGGAAGCTATTCCCAGACTTTCTGACTCCCTGTCCTCCTCAGGAAGTGCTTGAGTGTGTTCTGACTGATGCAAGCGGGCCTCAGCTTCCGCATCGGAAGGAATGTCGTCTGGAATATATTACAAATATATTCACAGAGTTTATTTTCCCTCAGCCCTGTATTGTGTTGATGAAGTGTTCTTTATAAACTACAAAATGTGAACGTTAAAATAAAATAAAAAGACATAATAGTTAAGTTGTCCAAAGGGAGAATTTCTCTGTGAATATCCCAGAAAATGTGTGTATTCTTTTAAATAGGCTCTACAGAAATCTTGTATGATTTCAGCCTCCAGTAGTTAAAGCTGCTCTGCGTGAAATGTCTGTTATTTTATGTTAAAATAACATAAAAGGTTCAGTGAAATATGATCTTCACAAGTGTCTGCCACTGCAGGTCGGCCAGTGCGTTGATATTCCCTCTTTTCTAAACCATGTTTACATTGCTGACCCGTCTCTAAACTCCTCCCAACAATCTGTTCACCTGTAGTGTGTGAGGTTTTTGATGGACAGGGGAGAGGAGTGATGGAGAGGTGCTGCAGGGGAGGAGAAAAGTCCAGCTTGTTTTGACAAGCTCCTGTCCATCCTATCCATCAAAAACCTCACACACTACAGGTGTGTAACAGCTTGCTGTTGTAATTCCCCTTCGCTATCAGTAGAGTCAGAATATTGCACGGAGCATCTTGAACCAATGTACTTGTTATATTATTATCTTGTTTGCCTACCCTGATCCATCTCTGTACCAGGCTCTAAATCTGGACTGTTGGCCTCTGCTTCTGGGTCCTCGTCTTCGCAAGGCTCTGGTATGACAAAGAAAGTGAAAAATGAGTCAACTGACTTGCACGCTCTCGGTTTATTCAATAGAAAGTGAGTAAGAGAACTGTTCTTTAATATCTAACCACTGGACCTTATCTGAACCTTTCTGAGGCTTCTGGCTGCAGACTAAAATAGAAATAGAAGAGAAGCCAGGGCGCCAAGATCATTTAATGAAAAAAAGACCAATATGGAGCACAGATATAGAAAGGAATTAAAAGCTTGAACGAAGATGAAAAGGATTTTAAAACCCAGACTACAAAGTAAATTTCCTGAGGAAAACTCAAAGGAAAAAACGTCTGGCGAGGAAATCATACAGACATTAGTTAAGCATAATAATAAAGTCACAAAGGTCTTCTGTCAAAATGTGAACCGCAGGATAAGCACAGAATAGCATTAGTGATTAGACACATGCGCCTATCCATTTCTGCAAATGGGTGACATGACTTGTAAATAAACAAGCAGGTATCCCTCATCTCCTTCTGAAAAAACTATTCTGCAACAAAGAGACTATTTTTTGAACAAAAAAAATAAAAAATAAAAAAACTAACTGGTAAACGAACCACACATTTTTATTCATGCAATTGTTGAAGAAATACGATTAACTCTAATCAACCTTAACCATATAGCCACACAGCTATATGTCCATGTAGGTGACGTGCAAAAGGACTAATGGTTGTAAACAGACTGTTAGTCCAGGAGCCCTGCAGCACTACCCAACCATAGAGATGTAGGGATCATTTCATTCATTTAAGAACTTCAATGCCAACATCTTGAACCACTGAATACAAAAACCCAAACAGCCCCATCCTCTGCACGTTGGACAAGGAGAAGTACCCTAAATGAGTAAAAGTAAAAATCTTAATAATAAAAAAAGGAGAATTAAAGAAAAGGAGGCCACAGCTGCTATTTACCAGCAGGTGAAATATTGTACTATGCTTTACATACAGTATCTGGGCCAAAACTGCTAAAAGCATTCTAGGCACACAAAAAAACTGTAATGTTTAGTACTTTCAAGCCTTGATGGTCCATCTGTCACTGTAATTAATCACTATACTCTCTAGTTAGAGATATAACCAAAAGTAACCGTCTACTGGGGCTTAGCAGGGTAGTAGAGAAGTTGTGTGGTGAAAGGTAAAGGCAGGTGTGGATTTGACCCCGACAGAGCCGAGCTCTCCAGTGTGACAGTAGTACAGCATGCATGCTTGTGAGTCTACTGGTCTCCGCATGTGTTTCCGCATGCGTCAGGAAAGGCCAGTCGATAGATAGAAAGAGTACGAGACTAAGACGGGATCTCGCGATCCCCTTTAAGTCTGTGCTACCTCCGGACATGGACTCCAACCAGACTCTCACTGCCTCGTGTCGGGCGGACGTGTGGGCAGGGGCTACATTCAAACCAGGAGATTCAGAACAACCAGGGAGAGATGGTAGGGGAATAAACAGTCAGACAGGTAATTAGACACATGGGACAGAACATAGCAGAACACAAAAGGACAAAGCAGAACCAAATTCAAAAGAATTAACAAGGGGGTTATGGTGCAGTGGGATGTGATTGGAGATTTCCTGTCCACCCCAGAGAACCAGCAGCAGCACTGAACGACAACATAAAAGACCGAACACAAAATTAGACATTCCAACGGAAAAAAAAAAAAAAAGAGCAACGTAACAAAATGTACCAAAATCACAGATGATTAAATACAACAGGTGGGTTAGTGGAGGGAGGTGGAGCCTCCTATCGGAGATCAGATCAGATGCCAGACACAAACACGTATGAAACAGCAGCAGCCACACAGGTAGAGACAAAATACCCTGGTCCCCCTACCCCCCAAGGCCTAAAGCCTGGGACTCGCCCGGCGAAGCCTCCCAGGGGTTCAGCTCCTCTGAGGGGGGGTTACCTGTGGAGGAGGGCTGCGTAAGCTCTGAGGGTTGGGAGAGTTGGGAGGTGGAGGCCGGTCGGCCCTCCTTGTCCCCATCAGAGTCCCGGTGGTTCCTCACCAGACCTGGAATGGCCTGTGGGTCCACAGGCTGCAGGACTTGTCGGATCTGTAGGTTCCTGGCTAGATACGGGTGTCGGGATTCGGGTGTACAGTACATAGCGGACAGAGATAACGTTGTGCGTTGGTGTGTGGTAAGGTTTTATGAACAAAAGAAGAGAGAGTGAAAACGAGAGACAAGTACAGTTGTATAGGGACCGGGGAAGGAACACAGAAGGAGAAGGAAAAGACAGGACAAGAATGAAACAAAGAAGAAGGCAGAAAGACAGTTAGAGACAGTAAGGATGAAACAAACCATCAGAGAGCAGAGGCTGCATGCACAACAACTGCAACGAAAGTCAAAAATCATTATGAAGTGAGCATCAAAGACTCAAGTGCAAGAAAAAATTTTTGTTAAACGGGATCATTCTGTCAGTCTCTACCAAGCCAAAACAGTGAAATGCAAACACCTGCAAATCCATGACATTCAGATTAGTATTTTAAGGCTAAATACTGGACAAAATGGTTATACAGCTGTAATACTAGGGCTGGGTATTGGCAGGGATACGATTTGATACTTCACATAATATTGATACATTGTTTTTTATATTCTGACATATGACTGAAATGACTGAAAATGCAGAGTAACTGCATTGTGTATCATCTCATCTGAGTACACTAATAGGACTAATAAGAGCTACATTATTAATACAGCTCAGAAGACAAATTGAGCCAAAGGCTTGATTTAAATAATTCTATTTGTCTTTGTTTGACAAGTTAAATTAAAACAATGCACACTTCTTTGTGCTCAACAGTGCTTAATCCAGGGTAAAATGTAAACATGTAAAGCCTTTATAATACAAACAAATTCAAAATATTAGTGTAAACACTTAACAAGGGCCCCCTGTTGGGCCCCCCCCAGGTTTGTTTAAGAAGAGCAGTTGGTCAACATGTTCTGGCTTTAATGCGCTTCTTTGTGCGGTGATAATATCACCAGCTGTTGAGAAAACTCTCAACAGACGCACTTAAAATTAAATATGTTGGTTTAAGCACATCCTCCAAGGTTCAGTGCGTAAATGCCTGTCAGTTAAGAACAACACCACGACGCAGAGGAGCTGGAGTCCTCAGTAAAAGTAGAAAATGAAATGCGCTCGTTTTTTAAATCAGCAAAATAACGTATGCCTACTAAGTATCGATCAATCAAGCTTTACTGAATCGTATTGGTGTATTGATTTTTTTTACCCAGCCCTATGTAATAAATACGCCTTCAAAGCCTTTTTTTCCAATTATAAACAAACTCCTTCAAAAACACAAACTGCTGAAAGCAAACACCAAAACAAAACAAGGGGAACACTCTTACTGGGGAAAGCGAAGGAAAATAAACCTGAACCAGGGTTATACATCAAGTTCATATATCAGAATTAATGCAAACACATCCACAGGCAGTGTTGCTACCTTTAAATGTACCAATATCCTCTTCGTCTGTGAGGTACGTCTCCAGCCAAAGGCCTAACTGGAGCTCCCTATCCCAGGGGCAGTACTCCCCCTCTGCCAGCAGGGGGAGTTAGAGCCCCAAAAATAACGCCCCCGACACACACGCACGCACGCACACACACACACAGAGAGGTAACACATACACGGAGGGGCAGAAGAAGAGAGGGGAGTGGTGAGGAGTCAGGGAGAGGGAGAGGATGAGGAGAAACAGTGACAGGGCAGATGAAAACAGATTTCTATAAACAGCAGTAAGAGTTCTAGATGTTCCCGATAGGTCTAATGAGGTCAGGACAGGATGTGAACACGTACAAATGAGGAGGAAGGATGAAAACAGTACACCAAGTCCAGGGAAATATGGGATATCTGCTGACGTAGCTATCATTTCCTCTGAGCACTTGAAACCCTTAAGAGGCATCCTATAGGAACCTTTCCAGGAACCATGCTGACAGAGCACGATTTACACACCGACGGTATAAAATAAAAAACCAAACATACCATCGCTCGACTCTTCGTCCTCTTCTTCCTCATCGTCGTATTCCTCGTCTTCCTCTTCCTCCGCTTCGCCGTCTCCGTTCGCAGCGTCGGGCAGAGCCTCGTCGTCTCCCTCGGCCCCGTTGTCGCTCTCTCCCTTCAGCTTGGCGTGGAGCTCCACGGCCTCCTTCCAGGGAACCCCGCCCAGATCCGAGGGGCTGGGGGGCTGCTGCTCCACCTCCTCCTCCTGCTCCTCGTCTTCGTCATCCTCCATGTCGGACTCCGAACTACTGCAGGAACACAGAGGAGAGTCGGAGGAACACGTGAGAATAGGTAAGAGGGAACAGGCGGCGTTCGCAGGCCCCAGCGCAACACCGAACGAAACAGTCGAGGGAATATGTGGTTTCCAACGTTCTACTTTATCACTTCAGCAAATGAGAACGTGTGGTGCGATCCTAGGATCCTGCATGCTTATTAAGACTTAAGACACAAAAGTGTCCATTCTCCTCCATCTCCTCCGGTCCATATCTTACATGCATTCATGCTCTCACCTGAATCTAGGTCTGGGCAATATGGCTGAAAAGTGATGGTGATATTTGATACAATGTGTGTATATTTTTGCTATACCACATATCCACATAAATGTTTGGAACAACACGCCACACATGAGCTACAAGTGGGCGGAGTCGTGACATGCAGGGAACTGGAGCAAAGGAGAGAAAGAGGATGTTTAGTGTGGATTTTTAAGAAAAAATTGTAAAATTATCTAAAAAAAAACAAAAACAATGTAGGCTAAATCATCTCCATATCTCTAAATCTACATTTTCATATCATCATTGAAACATATCGCGATATATCGGAAAACTCAATACATCTCCCAGCCCTACCTGGATCCCAGGTCAGCGTCAGTAGCCTTGTCCAGCACACTGCTCAGGTTGTGCTCTGCCAGCGTCTCCTCTGGCACCTCCTCCAGCTCCTCCTCCCTCTGCAGGGAGAGACGGTAATTCTCCAGCTCGATGCGCTCTGGAGTTCCCCGCAGTCGCTTGGGCAGGCTGGGCTCCTGCAGCCCATTGACCTCCGGGACTAGGGTTGGTGACGCCGGGTTGGAAGACAGGGTGGAGACCCCAGGTTGGTGACACAGTGACCCCCCAGGAAGGACCAGGAGGTTGGAGAGACCGAGATGGAGAGCAGAAGGCAGGGCACCCAGGGTGGAGGGAGAGAGTACAAAAAGGCAACTGAGAATTGGGTGGACGCGACGTTAAAGAGGAGAGGAGAGAGGAGGAGGAGGAGGAGGAGCAGGAGGAGAACATACTGTAGGACTCTGCACTGCAGGAGCCATGCAGGTTTGCTTGTAGGCAAGAGATCAGGCTTCCAGCCATAACAACCGGCTCTCTGTCGCAGCACATCGACCGGAGCTTATCTATGACTCTACGCAAACGTGCTGCAATGGTCAATCCATGAATCAAAATGGCTGTCGGTAATGTTTGTGTGAACATATCTGCCATTCCAAATTAATACAAGCAGCATCAAATGCGTCACGCATTGCAAATGATCGCTGGGTGTTATCCAACAAAGAAACTAGTGTTTAAGCTTCGCCTCATGTATTTATGGTAAAATCACTTGGATATTCCCATTTTACCAAAGACGCCTTGGATTCAGGACAAACTGACAAAAACACACAAATTAAGATCTATGAAGGAATTTATTGCATTAGATCATTTTCCTACAGCAGACAGTCTTAAAATACAAGTAAGTTTAACCTTGTAAAATAGTTGTAGTGTAGAATATCTATTAACAAGTACAAGGTTGGCGCCTTGCCTTTTTCCCGCCCTGAGAAGCAAATCTTAAAACTGTATTTTTTTTTCCCCAAAGTTAGTCTTTAGAATTTAGTTGGAGATTAGAGAGTGGGTCAAATAAAACACTATTTAAATGTTTTCTGCCCGTTTTTTTTTCAATACTAATTGAGCAGAGATCAACCCTCCGCTTAGGACAAAATGACTGAACGATACTGTAAGCAATGACGCCATGCAAACCCCACCGAGGCAAGGAGCAGTGAGACAGTGAATATGTGATATTTAATACTGTGTCTTATGTCATCTTATGCAGATGGGTGGGGTTTGTCAAAGACCTGGTATGTTACACAAGATGACTGAATATGCAAGAGCCTGTTTTCCTTTCTAGTCAAAGACAGCTGTCCAGAACAATAACTTCAAATACTGAGGTTAATCTTCCAATCTTCCAAAACATACACTGAAATGAAGACTAAGTTGGACCCGGAAAAGCCTGTGATTCAATAAATGCAATTTGTAATAGATCAAAAGTCATACCCAAAAGTTGTCATATATTGTAAACTGTCATGTTAATTTGCCCCAGTAACTACAAATAACCATCTCCAATTGTTTATCATATCCTACACTTCCTAGACAATGCAGCAGTCCTACACATTACTTACTAAACTGTAGTCGATTACTGACATTTTCTGAGTTTCTATTCAAAGACAAGTTAGTTCTGCTATTGCTATTATTTCAATATTCACCTGTAATATGCAAAATTAATGACGCAATGATGCAGTAATCAGCACTGAGCAAACACTGACATTAGCGTTGATGTAGCTTAGGGTGAGAGGCTGAGGGATGCAGGACAGGGCAGCCAATACAGTCTGATAGAGGAGGAGTCAATATCACAAGAGAACCAATCACAGGCACTAATCCAAGCACTAAGATAGCTCTCAGCTTTAAGCTGCTCTGATAGGAGGGGGTAAAGGTAAAGCTTACAGAGGAACCAATAACAAGCACCGATACAGGCACTTCATCACAGTATGGTGAGTTTCAATAGGAGGGATAGGTAGAGAGACACAAATCATAACGCAGGCTTTAAAAATGAGCAGATCACACAGGTGATAGATAGAGCTAAAAGAGAGAGCAGTCACAGGCACCTAGAGGTTACAATCACAAAAGAAGAAAGCTTGGCCTATTAAAATACAGGCAGGCAAAAAGCAAGACTGGATATCTTACATAACATTTAAAAGGTCTCTATATTAATTATATTTGTCTTTCTTAAAGTTAGAATAAGCAGCTGCAAAACAGATCTAGAAACGGTTCCTATGTTAGAGTGCAGCTAGAGCAGCAGAAGCTAGATAAGCTCCAAACTTTGCCCGACTCTTTTAATTTGTAAGCCAAGACAGAAGAGAAATGCAAGATGCACCATTCGTTTCTAAAATCGAGCTGCCAGAGAGCTGCTTATCTGGCCAAGACCAATCGTAATTCAGTGTCCAAAAACTGGATGCTGAAGAATGAACAGAATGCTGCATCTTCAAGAGATAAATAACACACTGGAACTAAATCACAAGATTTACATCAACAGAGGCATTCAGGAAGCTATAGTCACTACAAACAGAAGACAATGTTATTGTTAAATCAATATAATCCCACTGTCATTAGTGTATAGCGAAGGAAGGAAGGACGGAAAGAAGGAAGGAAGGAAGGCAGAAAGGAAAGAAGGAGAGAGTCATGCTAGAGGAGGTTGAGCAGGACATTGAGAGTGAAACAGCAGAATAGGTAGACGCAGTAGGTACACAGGAAGGGAGAGTCTAGGGGGTTGTGCGCCACCTGGTGGCAGGTCCAGGAGAGGGTACGGCGGAGGGTGCGTAGCGACGCTCCCGTGCCCTGTGCCAGACGGCCGGGCACAGCTGCTACGGCAAGAGAGGAAAGCAGGGTACCTGAGGGCCGGCGCTCTGCCAACGGGGCTGCGGCTGCCATCGCCCTTCCGGGGGCATCCACGGTCACTGCAGCGGGTTGGGCTGTCTGGTTCTCCTGAAGACGTAAAGAGGTAAGTTAAGAGTAACGCATCACCAGACCATCACCATAAGAACCTCGACAACAACATGATACTTTCTTCATTCCTGCAGGACAGTAATCTCCACAGGGAGGTCGTACTGCAGGCTCAACTATAGAACACCACACCTAGAGCTGGTAGCGATTGTTGCTCAAGGGAACTTCAGCAGTTCGGATGTGACTTGAGCCTGAGTCCTACAGTTTAAAGGTTTAAACCCTATGGCCCAAGTTTTAACCCTAGTGTCATAACTGTAAGCGTCATACTTAAAGGTTATATATGTAAGGTTTGTACTTAACCAAACACTTAAATAAAGATAAGACATCCACAGACATCATATTACCTATGTATTTCTACATTTTAAAAGAAATGGAGTCGTGTTTTTGTCTGACTGACAACACAACAACCTTGCCTTCCCACGGTCATCTCTCAGTTTGGTTGTTGGCAGTTCAGTCAGTGTTTATGTGATGAAAATGTCTGAGCTTGTCAATGTGGAGTTCCCTCAGTGCAGCTCCAAACGATGGTTGTTACGTAGAGAAACTGGCAACCACTGAACGGGGGCGTGAGCTTGAGTCTAAACTGGCATTTTCAATGTTTTAAGTTGAAGTGAACACAAGCACCATCTAGTGGAGTAGTAGTAGAAAATACATATTTTAAAAACATATTTCACCTATAATAACGGAGTGCCAGTCCAACCAGGAAATCCTAAATTCCATCAGCATTTACTGTAGTAAAAGTGAGCAGGTACCTTAGCAGTAAGTGGAGTAGAGGCTGGAGCAGGCCTCTTCCTCTGGGCCTGGCCAGACAGACGGTAACAGTAGTGGGGCTTGCAGTAAAATTTTCCTGCGGGACAAAGGAGAAACAGGCCAGTTAGCAAGCAAAAAAAAAAGTGAATGCACAATCTAAATATATACACTATATCACCTCATAAGTCCATAATCATAACTTCTGTAGAGAATCAGTGCGTCTGCAGAAGTATACTGTATGTTAGTCATTCATGGTCAAAATGATTGTCCTCTGCTACCCAGTTCAGGCCCCCAGTGGGCAGTTGGGAACCAGCCATGCCCTGCCAGTGGGCTTCAGTCCCACGGCTAACTGGTCTAGTAGAAAAAGTCACCCTGTCCCAGCTAACAATCTGCTGCCTGTCCACTAGGACAAAAGAAACCTCCCATAGAGGAAGAAATATGAAATCATGAGACTGCAGTGGACTCTGAGGACAGTTTACCAAAGCATAATACTATCAGGGTCAGCTCAGATAATCAAAGCCTTATATTTACAATTCTCCATATGCTGCATTTTACACATACAACCATGAAGTGACATCATGGATGGCTTTACAGTACACCATAACACACACATACACACACAAGTCTAACATATACCTTGGGCATTTACAAACAATCTTTGACATTGTATGCTAACATTTAATCTATATATAGATATTTAGAACAGACTATTTTGTATCATACACTGAATAGTATGAATCTTTTTCTTAAATTAAATTAAAGGTGTTATCTGTAATATGTTCAAATCAAATAAAAAGTCAAATTCCCAGATTGTATGGGATGATATAGTATAATGGAGATGGTCCGAAAGCTTCCCTTCTCCGTCTCTGTTTTGATTGTGTATTAGTGGCGCTGTTTCCCTCTACTTCCTGCTCTTTGTTTTGTTTTGATGGCCCATCAAACAGATCCTCAGCCTGCACGGGCCAGAACACTGCTTCTTGTTTCGGGTTTGTTAGTGTAGTTCACCTCACCAACGCCAGTGTGACGATCTTACTAACAGCACCTTTAAACAATTCCTAATAAAAGTAATCATGCCTCATCGTTTACATGTTCTGATTCCAATTCTGCCATCATTTCAGTGGATGGAAAATTATATGTCAACTGCTGACACCAAGAACTGCATGACAAAAGGAGAGGGGGGGGGTTAGGTTGATTTTATTCATACCGTCTTCCACATCGAAGGCGTAGGAGGACAGTCGCAGCGTGGTGCCACAGTAATCACATTTGAAGCAGCTGCGGTGGAAGAACTTCCCCTCTGCGCTCAGCCTCTCCATAACGTACACACGCTTGCGGCAGAAGAAGCACACGTCGCTGCCTCCGATGTTGGCAGGGA
>OMKK01029666.1:0-37956 GCA_900302305.1 Polymixia japonica | reverse complement strand
GGGGGGGGTCGATGAATAGCTGTTTACACCAGAGCATCTTCCAGTGCAGGTGTCCTACGTTTCACGACGAGGAGACGAGACCCCAACCATAAGTAGCCCCGAGTAATGCATCATGGGAATCAAAGCTGGTTACATAACAAATGTCTGAAATCCAAATACCATCGCGTCCAAAAAAAGAAAAAAAAATAGTGAACGGGGAAACATACTTGTGTGGATGAGAAACCCCCGCTGGGTGAAGACATGCAGGCTACATTGAACCGTGCAGAGGCTGCCATTGACTGGAGCGACATGTAAAATGGGAGCAGAGCGATGAAAAACCAGCAGCGTCCGCCGGAGACGGAGCGACCTGGTGCTGAAGAGACGCGTCGTCCGCCGAAACATCGCAGCGCACATTTAAGCTTAAATAAACCCGTTCTTAGCGATACTGGAATGGCCATTTCAAGGTAATATATAAATTGTTCTCTGATTATATAATATGTCATTTCACGGTATTGCATTCAAATCGTTCGATGGTGAAGGTTGAATCTGTGTTTAAGGTTGAACAATGGAATTCAGAAGGGGACAACGTCCATTTATTGTCGCATAGACAGTAAATAATTGCCTTTTTTATGCTTGTAGCTGTAGGCTACAAGAAGGAGGCCTTAACAATGGGTGAAATGTTCATTGATTAAGATGTGACCATGAATCAGGGTTGATAAGAATCTGCTTGGTACTGGGCTTTACTAACACAATGTTTATGTTATGTGTGTTATGATATGCCTTGTTTTATTAAGACTTCACTTTCTCATACAGAATAGACAGCCAATAATGTTTTATGAACCTTCGTAATGTATTGTTTGTTAATTTTCCGGGTGAATGTACTAATGAGTAACTGAGAAGTAATTAATCAATAATTAGCAAATTACAATTGTCTATATGCCTGTCATATTTAAAAGAAAGCAGAGCTTATGGCTGAGCTTGTTTTTTCCCCTGTCTTTTATCTTTCAAGATGAGAATAAACTAGCATAAGGTGAAGACTTTGCTGGCAGTGAAGTCACACATGAGTATCACGCTCACTAGCACCGTGTCGGACAAACCATGCCCAGCTCTCAGGCGCCCGGTGTCAGCAACAACTTGAGCGATGTGCCCTGGGACTCTGGCTTCCCCGGCTCCAACGGTGGTCCAGTCTGGTCCTCAGTTGCCAACAGTGTGGTGAAGATGGTACTTATATCTCTAATTGTGTGCGTGTCTCTGTTTGGCAACGTGGTAGTTCTGCTGGTATTCCAGAGGAAGCCTCAGCTCCTTCATGTGGCAAACCGTTTTGTTCTTAACCTACTCTTAGCCGATTTGCTCCAGACTATCTTAGTCATGCCGTTCGCCATCGCCGCCACTGTGCCGAGCGTTTGGCCTCTGGACACCCGACTGTGTCAGGCCCTGGTGGTGCTCATGCACCTTTTTGCGTTTGCGGGGGTCAACACCATTATAGTTGTCTCTGTGGATCGCTATCTGGCCATCATCCACCCTCTATCCTATCCCACCCGCATGACCCCCCACCTGGGCACAAACCTTATCATCTGCACCTGGGTGCTTAGCCTTCTGCAGAGCACGCCACCGCTCTATGGCTGGGGGGCCATTGAGTTTGACCAGACCCACAATGTGTGCTCAGTGGTCTGGTCCTCTAGCCTGTCCTACTCTGCAGTGGTGTCCATCTTTTCCTTCTGGTTACCTGTGCTCATCATGCTGGGATGCTACTGGATGGTGTTCAGGGCAGCTCGGAGGCAGAACGCCCTGGTGCATCCCATCCAGGCCCATTCCCAGACCAACCAGCAGAACTTCCAGGCACCCTGTCCCGGCAGCCCCCAGCGGCAGCCCTCGCAAGCCAATCCACTGGATGTCCCCTTCTCAGCTGGGGGGTACCCTGTCAGAGTGAGACACAGACGCTTCCACTACCACTGCAAGGCAGCACGGGTGGTGTTTGTGATTATGGCCTCATATATCCTGAGCATGGGACCGTATAGCGTACTGAACACTGTATCTATGCACTCTAGTGCAGCTGTGCCCCCCTGGTTGTCCTCCCTTGCCCTCGTGCTGTTCTTCTTGCAGTGCTGCCTACATCCATACATCTACGGTTACATGCACCGTAGCGTGAGGAAGGAGTTCCTGGCTCTGCTATGTGGGCCATTCTGTAAGCAGGGACGTCCCAGCCAGAGCTCTGCTGTGGAGAGCTGCTTCACAGCCACAGACGGACGCTCCGGTGCGCACCCCAACCTGCCCAGCCTGGCTGCACGCGTCTTCCCCTTGCGCACTTGGGAGGAGGGCACCACCTCCTCTTCCCCGACCTTGGACCGGAAGTCGAGGGACAGCCGTAAAGAGACCACCTCCACCAGCCTGAGCCCTGAGAAGGAGCTCACAGTCCACAGCAAGTGAAGTACAGAAACTGCCTTGTTGACTCACTGGGTTCTTTGTGCTCAGTTGAAGAGCTTGTCGTTCAGCATGGACCCACCTGAGCAAATATGCCTTTTTGACAACAGGGTGGTTCATTCTGACATTGTTTTAAGGAGTGGTAGTATTAGTCACTCAATCATCAACGTAATGTTTAATGTTTAAAAATGGTTGAACTTGCCATTTAATTATTAGGTTGAAGAGTTAAATATCAACTAATTCTCATTGAAATCCACTTGCTGGTACAACCATTTCTTTTGCATTATCAGTGTATAAAAGAATGTGTTGTTTTAAAAAGCATAATTTTCACTAGGTCACTTTTTTAAGGAAACCATAAAAGTTGTTTTGAGAGTTATCTACATCGATTCATTTGAGAGTTCTCTACATAAATACATTTTTTGAGAGTCATCAGTTGGTCAGCGCAGTCTGTGTCAAACAGCTGTCAAAACAACATGTAGCCATCATTTTTTTTGTCTCTACAAAGCAGCATTAGTATTTTGGACAGTCATGCCAATGCCATACATGTATGCGACTGTTACGTTAAATGGGCATTTCATCTGTGTTCAAGTTTTAAGGGACCAAGATAAGGTACAACCTGAACATACATTCCATTATTACTATTCATGGCTCTTGAATGCCTGAGACTGAAAGTGAGGACAAAAGGGATATACCAATAGAAAATCTATTATTAGCCCTGCCCATGAGTTTCTTTGTGCAATGATAACATATATAGACTTACAGTTGATGTGTAGAGCTAGAAATGTGTTATGTGGAATCAAAGTGGTTCATGTTATCACTGGTTTGGTATAAATGGGGCTATACTATGACCCTATTTATAGCAAACGTCACTTACAAAAACAACTATTGTGGCCACAGTTGTTTTTGCTAAGGTAGTAATCTACTGTAACCAGGGCAGCTATCTCCTCTTCACCTCTTAATGTGTATCTTTTCATTATGTTCATAATTTATTTGGTTTTCCCATTGATACAGCCTGGGGGCATGGGATTCACTGTCCTTGTGCCAGTGCAAATGAGGAGCCTAATCAACTCAGGGAATTGTACAGAAATGTGTTTCGCCCATACCTGTTCCTGAAATGTCTTGAGGAAGGGAACATTTTTCAATGTGTCCCTGTCAGTGTCTTGGTAGTTCTATATCAAAGCGCCTGTTGGATGAATGAAATGTTTTGTAATTCATTATGTCTGGCAGTTAAAGCTAAAACTTGAAAAGTTGAATTGAGTTTGTAACATTTGCCTCTTACTTCACTGCCATTTTAAATCTTAATATATGCTTTAGCGATGGGAGCCCTTTGAGGAAATACACTATTGGTGTTACTTACCGTTTATAGGAACAAAACTAGGCAAGCCTAGTTGAGTCAGACCCTGGATACAATGTCAGTTTGTTTTGTTTGAACTGTTTGGCTGCATTGGCTTGTCCATTAACAGAATACCTGCTAGCTAGCTACCTGCAACAGCAACACCATTACTGCACAATTCATTAATCAAACTGAAATCACCAATTTTGCCAAGACAGGGTACTGGTATGGACGGACATCCAGAGTAGCGCTGTTTTTCTGTCTTTGATAATTATTGCACTTACCTGGTGTCGCTAGCTAAAATGAATTCTGCTGCCTAATGCACTCCACCTTTCAACAATGGAGTCAGCCAGCCAGGTAGCTACCTGCTCACTCAGTAAGGGACATTCACTGTTCTTGGTCGGACCTCAGGGTCCAGCAAAAATACAGTGAATAGAGAACGATAAAGATAAAAATCAGATACCTCCATTGAACATGGCATTAGTAATAAACCATGTAACACTAACAGACTCATTCTATGCCACAACAACCCACTGAACACATGTAAAGATAACCTTATAAAGATACCTCATGATATTTGTAAATGTAAACTGTTTTGCTTAAAGCCTTGGAGTGGATAAGTGTTGTACACTTGCTATGACTCTGACTGAAAGAAGTTTAGTACTTACTGTTGGTGTTTAAAGTACCTCAATGCTCCTCTAAGAGAAAAGGAATCTATTGAATTGATGGGGAATATGAATTGTTGCCTTAGGTTCTCATTGGTGCAATGGTGCGTTATGACATTGTGTGTTTAAAGTAGAGTGGACAGTCCAACCTCATCAGTTTTGGGGATATACACAGACAGAAACGGGAAGGGGACAGGGAGAAATACCACAGTAATGTTCTAGGTGTTATAAATATTATTATCATTGCTGTTATTCATCTGTGGTTCCCTGAATGATGGTCTCTGAGAGACTATAGAAAACTGGACTGGAGTATTAAGCCTAATTTGTACTTTGTTGCACAACCATCCCAACAAGTGTTGTTCAAAAAAATTATGTATTTACAACAGAAAAAAGCAACAGATGAAGTATAAATTGGGCTTTAGGTGGGTGGGTATAAAGTGGATGGATTTGAGCCTTGGTTTATACAACACATACTTTAGTGCTATTGTTGACAATCAGTATAATAGGAAGACATGTACCATGCCAGATACCATCAAGTATTGTAAAATATTGTTTTCTGTTAAATACAGTACAATATATCATCAAATAACAGAAAATGAATGTTTTGAGTGCTTTAAAATTATATTTTGGTGATTTTAAGTGTGCATTGATATTATTTAATGTTTCATCATCCAACATCAAAAGTTGTCTGTATACAGTCATTAAGAAAAGTGAATAAAATGTTATATTAGTTAAAGGTTTAGATCTGATCTATATTCACCAGTTAAACAAATCCACATTCATGTAATAGAGGGCTGATTGTGTACAGTGGTGTTAAATTCAGCACAAACTGCATGACTGACAGTAAATGGGATTCAATAGCTTCATAAATTTAGTCTACTAGCCCAAAGAAATAAGGAGGCATTAATTTCCAATTAATTAAATGCATTTATTATTTGTAAAAATGTTATCACCTTAGGTGATGACTCCACACTGCTAGAAGCAAAAAGCAGCAGTGTTTTATGTAGTTACAGTTCAGTAAACCATTTAACATTTAAAAGTGTGCATCTGTGTGTGTAATTGATCAGCAAATTCACGGTATCCATTTTGATGAACTTGGTGAGAATCTTTCCTGTGGCCAAGTACACAGGGCATGTAATTAAGAGATCAGCTTACATGTACAACATAGTAGTAATCTAATCTTCCACGATACAGATGTGCTTCATAACCAAGTTTACCATGTTTTCAAGCAAACTGAAATGTAGCAATTAAATAAGAGCGAATGGACATGTATCAGCAATACCGGTTAAAGATATATTTTCTGAAATAACTACAATAAAGGCCATTGATAGTTAGGAATCTATAGCCCCTGTCTTCACCTTCCATAAACAGATAAAAAAACAAAATCATATTTTTTAAGGGGTATTCCATAACGGTGACATTCTTAAAGTATCTATATATATATATACACAGATATTTCGTTATTACAGCAGAGGTGGAGAAAAGAAGATCAGAATATGACATTTAAACATAAAGTAATATAAAAACAAAAATAAAGAACTTTTTGTTTTTCATTAGAAAAAAGGGAAAATAAAAGCCCTTCAGCTTTTTTTCTGTTAAACCCATCAACATAAATCGGCCACTATGACAGCCAGATCTTTGGAACCCACCTTTGTGTTCAAGGTGCCACTCAAAATCAAAGCAAATTATTGGCCAACAGTGAACACGAAAAGAAATTAAAAACAACAGAACATAGGAGTCAAGAACAAAAGCGGACGGGCTCTGCTCTTAAGGTCTTTCTGAGATAAGTGATGGTTTTAGTCCGAGTCCTTTCAGACCAATTCCTCTTAAAAGCCAGAGCTGAACGGGCCAGCACTGGGAGAGCAAGGAGTCAGTCTTTCCATCCGTCTCTTAGTCCACCTTGACTACACTGTAGATTTTATTTACAAACCAGAAGCACGCAAAGAAGCCAATGGTACCTGAGGAGAAAGGAAAGACGAGGGTCAGGCAAAAGGGAGTGATTTGACAAATATAATTAGATGAAGTAAAAATGAAAACTCAAAAATAGTGGCTTTTAAACATTTGGCTGCTTCATCTCCTCCGTGGATTTGCACAACGAACCCCGGAGGCCTCATGCAGCTCAAAAAGGTGGGGAACCAGTAATGAATAAAAATACTAAGCTAATGAAAGAGCACGGGGTGCTGAGGTACAGACACTTCAGGAGCAGAGACACTGAAAATAAACCGGGCATCAAATCTTACAGCCAGCCTGCTATCTTGCAGCACTAATCTCCATCCGCTAAAAGCCTGATAAATTCCTTTCGAGAGGGGTGGCAGGAGAAGGCAATCTGAATCCACAAGTCTACAAAAGCACCCAAGCTTCATTTTGTCAGGGTGGAAATCTAGAGAGTACACATTTGCCTGAGCTCCTCTCTGGGGAGGAGGCAGATAACATTTTAAAATGGTCAAAATCCCGGGAGACGATGAATTCATTTGGGCGTGTGATGGTTCTATCTGACTGCTCAACGGGAGCCCCGCAGCCCGCGACAGAATTAACTTCTGATCAAAGTTGGGATGAGGTGAAAAGGGAAGGCAAGAAAATAAAGACTTTTCATGAAGAAAAAAAAAAAAGAAAGGGGGGGGCACGACCAGATTAGGATTACTTAGATCAAAAGTGGGAGCAAGTAGAGGGAATCTGAAAACCTTTTCCTTGCATCCTTGGATTTAGCCCTTGGAGATGATCTCTCCTCTCGGTGCTGCTTATACCGTTGTCTTAAGATAGTGTCATACGGTGCCACGATGGCAAGAGCTGGGCCTATAGGCCAACTCTATCTGGCCTTATGACAGCAGAACAGCGTGGATGTCATCATCGACAACACGGCGCGGTATTCCTGATACGGAGGCTTGGCTCACGTTCTGTACGTTATCCGCTTTCCCTCACACGTCCCCGGTCTCGTCTGTGTGGGTGTACAGGCTAAGCTAGGCAGGGCCGTGGAGTGCCGTTACCATGTCAACCCGCGTCCATCTTTATCTGGTAGGGAGACAGACATGGAGGGGATGCGCCGCTCATCCCGACCTCCCTTTTGATTGCATTGTTGTGTCAGACACGTGCACACTCACACGCAGTCACAGATCTGGATTTCAAGTGCCAGCACAGATGAGTTGCCATAACAGCCACTGTCAGGGATTCTGGGGGCAAATTGGCTTATTATCGTCCATGGCAACGAGTGAATTTGGTGCTGGTTTCTTTTGATCAACAGCGAGAAAAGAAAGGAGAAGCATTAAAACTAGGTTGCCGTTTGTAAAAGGCAAACCACAGACAATCAAACTGCCTGAAATAACCCTCCAGCTAGTTCTGACCAGGAAGGGCTTATTCTGGTCTCTTGTTCCAGCTTCATCTTCTAGTTCTATTACACTTCGACAGACTAAGGGAAATGACTGTCCAAATGGGCGCCATTGCAAATGAACTCTCCTTTACTTCATTTGACAAACAGCTCCTCTACTGCGGGTGACGCAACGCGAGAGGATTTGGCTTTGAGTAAGAAGCAAGTAAACACAACGTTACAGAGCGACGCAGCGTGCCTCCCGGACTGTGGAACAGGATAGTGATCCTGCATCTTTGAGATAACACATGAATGACAGATGCTTACTGGCACTCAAAACACTCAGCAAACAGAAGCAACAAGGCCCTTACACACAATGAGCAAGTTCACCTGTTAGGTGAACGGATATGTATACATAAAGAACTTGTGTGGTTACAAAAAGAGACCACGCCCTGTTCGCCCGCACGAAAAACAAGTACAAACAATGCAGAGCGCCACTGTTACCAAGCGGGCACACACACACACACGCCTCATTCAGTTCAACTGTACCTGTGAAGAGGAAGAATATGAGGACCATGATCATGGTGTAGCCAAAGTAGAGGATGGTGCTGGCTGCTCCTATGATCTGCAGCTTGGAGAAGAAGTAATGGATGGCGTAGATGAACAGATAGACCGCTGTGAAGCCGCTCGTTAGGAAGGAGCGCCACCACCAGTGGTAGTCCTGGACACATTAACAAAACACAACATGTTAGGACCCAGTAAATTAGATTGTTTTTTTTAGTTGTTTTTTTTTTAGAAATGGCAGTCGAAGTGTGAAATAGCCATTCAGAATTTCCTGTATTTTCATTTTATGAAAACTTTTCAACAGTGGTGCCAGTTGCAGCTACAACACAATTGTCTGTATATCATAATATAAATATCCAAATAAGAGCCTTTCTTAAGCTGCAACACCTATTGGAACTGATTCTTGGATCTCGTGTTACACATAGCTCCCCCCTACCTCCACAGGTAGGCAGTTTATTTTTTAGCATATGTTCCTAAAATCTAATTGACTTTTAGCGCAGGTCACTGAAATCGCAGAACTGTAGAACCCTGAGCCATTATTATTTAAAGAAAATTCTGCTACCTCTGCACATAGGTGGAAATAGCAGAGCAGGATCGTGGCCTCAGAGCAGGTGATGAGCAGGATGATGAAAACCAGGAACAGGAAGCCAAACATGTAGTACATCTGGTGGGACCTGAAACACAGACACGCCCGTGATTGATAATGAATGACGCGTGCTCGCTACTCTCGTGGGCGGATCCGTCTCCCTCGATATTAACAGCCTGGGAGTGTGACCGGAAGAACCGGAATTTCCTTATCTGGATCACTAAAAGGGCAGCAAGCATTGATTTCTCGACGATCGGGGAGGACTCGTTCTTACCAAATGCTGTTGAGAATGAAGAACAGCTGGATGAAGATGCAGCCAAAGGGCAGGATGCCCCCCATGACAATGCCAGGGATCGGCTTGGTAAAGAATGACTGCTCGGGAATCTGACGGGGGATCTGGTTGGTCCGCACTGGCTGCTCTATTGCCTGCAAAGGGACACAGGACAAAGGGAGACAGAAACGGGACATACAGGTTTTGAGAATGTGTAGTATGCCTCAACTGGATATGTTTTTAAACCTCTCAAGCACTGTAATTCTTAGGTGTAAGAATTTGTGGCTCAGCTAGCCCATTGCCCTACAGTCATAATAAAGTGCAGAATCTTTAAACTCAAATCTCAAGCGTGTGGAGGTCAAACTCACAGGTTTTTTGAACCCAAAGTAGGCACCGACAAAGGTGAGGGGCACCGAGATTCCAAACCACAGGGCCAAAATGGCCACCAGGGTACCGAAAGGGATGGCTGCCGACGAGCCCTCCACCCAAAGGATCAGGTTCATCAGGAAGAAGTCGGCGAAAACAATCCTAGGGGAGAGAACAAGAGGAAGAACAATACGAGGGAGAAAGAGGATACAGGGGAGAGTAAGGATGGTAGAGCCAGGGGGGAAGGTGAGGGACAGAGACACAGAATGGGTTTGTCACTCTAGTACTCCAGGCTGGAACTTCAGTACTAAGATTTAGCAGGTGTAGAGAGCTAACCTACCCGGGGCACAAGAGGGCCGTCAACAAAACATTGGTCTTCCACTTTTCACCACCGAATGCTGAGGACCAAAGGAGGAAGACGGGTTAGAATACAACCGCAAGACAGAACTAAGCTGTCGACTGTCTGTGGAGGCAAATACTGTAATGAACCGTGCGATAAGGTTTAATTATCTTTATTATCATTACTACATACTGGTGCTATAGGTGAATCGGTTCTTACTTTTGTATAGGCGTGCAGACACGTAGCCGGCAGGTGTGCCCAGCAGGACCCAGAGCACCACAGCGCAGGTCATCAGCGCCCCTCTGTTGGCCGGAGACAGGAAGCCCAGACAGGCCAGGACTAGAGTGTGGAACAGCAAGTCATTAGAGCAATCGTTCAGGCGCGACATCATGACTGTACTTTTTGCACAGAAACATGGATACAAAGGATTTGTTTAACTTGGGTAACCTCAGACTTTGAACATATACAGAGTTTCTGTATGTTTCAGAAGTAAAATTAAATTAAAAAAACATTTGAAAGATAAAATTTAAGATTGCTGAATTGAAATCTACATGGAAAGGGTATCCTCATCAGAATATACTGTAGAGGTCAAGAATTAAGACCTCTAAAACTGAATTTACGACTGATGTATCTAATTGTTTAGACCGTTTAATGGTTTGAGTTTAGATAATGAGAGATTTTATCATCAACACCCACACAACATAAAATGTGGATATCTTCATTTTTATTCTTTCATATTTATGTTGTGGTCAAAAATATAGTTCAATATATCAGTGCAGCAGCTCTTACAGTTGTGCTCATCTCAGCCTTGTTTTGAATCAATATGCCCCCCTCTTCTGTAAAAATGTATCGCTGTCATGTGCTCTACTGACTCAAGGCTCAAGGGATGTTCGTTACCATGACAACACAATACATGGATCGGAGGGCATTCCAGGAAGTAGGATTTGAGAGATAACCAGCTGGGTTGAGCTTGAAATCGTTTAATTTGGGGTTCTACAACATATAATAGGGATGTGTCAAATGAGAAACTATATTGACACATTCTAAGTGGCTATTTTTCCTACTGCATGGCAGGTTAGTCGTATACCTTCACTTAAAAGCTACAGCAACCAATCCAATCAGACGCTTTACTGCAGAACCTGCGGCTTAAATTTGATCTTTCATCTCTGAAATAAATATAGACTGATAAAAATAATTAAATCAAGTGCTTCAGGCAAAAAAACATCTTGTGCATGAATTATTTGTTCTATTTGAATACATTTTAAATTTATTCCCAAATAATTTTGGCAAATGTTTTAGTAATTTTTATATCTTACTCTGCCTAATAAAAATAAATATAAGGTATGATGTCAGTGATTTTCTTAAAAACAACAGGGAAGCTTTTTAATATACATCTCAGTGAATGCAATAATAGGTGTTGTGGTGATTTTAGGTGGGATCAAAATGGTACACTGGCTCTGCTCCTTTTGTCCAGGTGGACACTCATCTGTTCTGCCTAACATTACATAAGAGCCAACTGTTAGCCGCTCAAGTTGACTCATATTTGAATTAGCCTCATAAACATAAAAGAATCCTAAGTGTGAATATCCATTTAACTCAAGCTACATTTAGAGATTTCTTAATAGACAGAAAATTAGGGACTTTGGATTTTAGCTAGCAAAATACATCTGCTCACTAGCTCTGAAAATGAGCTAGCGCCTCACAGGCAAGCTGTTGTCTAATGCAGCGTTTTGGTTTATTAATTACAGTCTTACAGAGTGTGATGAAGGTCATAATGAAGATCTGGGTGCCCTGTCCCAGGAACACAGACAGCAACATGCCCTTCCTCGGGGGACGGAACACATCTCCGTGCACCTGTTTCCACCCAGACTCCTCCTGGGCATCCTCCTGTGGGGGGGCAGGAAGCAATGCACCACCAATCACAATCAAGGGAGCACTTGACATTTTGCATATAATGACTAAGTAATAGGTCAGCCAATCACCAAGCAGTGAATAATACCTTGCAATCTGACACCTGCTAGCAAAGCAAACTAAAGGTGAGAGTGAGAATGGTACTTTGCCGTGGGCAATAAAATATGGTGTGAATAACAATTCAGCCTAATCATGAGCATTTACTCCTCTCTCGCAACTTGCACAAGAGAAATAATTCACACCATATTTTAGCACTATTATATTTACTCTATTGTGACCCTTTCTGAAATCATCCACCCAAACACCCTGATTAAATCACCACAAGAGTTCATGTTCAAAATGGCCTTTCACAAGCTTACATAGGATATAGAGGTTTTTCCTGGGGTTGATGGAAGCTTTACCAAGTCTCCCTGTAAAATGTCACAAAGTATTTAGAATTCTAGGTACTGTGAGTGTGTGCTGGAGAAGCAACTGCCCTTTTCGAAACAGCGGCCCGTCCTTACATACAAGAAAAACAGCCTTTACACACGGTAAGTACTTTGAATAGCTCATTTACATTACATTGTTGCTATGGAGGCTGGGACACAATGCTCTTTAGTGTGAATACATGAGAAAATAATGAGATTCAAATTGTACGTGTCCTTGTTATATTCCGTTTCAGATTAATTTCCTTCTATTCTGTTTTGAATAAATTCCTTTTAATTGCATCCTCACCGTGTCTCGGTGTGTGTGCTACAGCCTATGTATGAACAGTGAGTGAGGGAGAGCACCTATAGCATGTCTGCCTTTACCTGGTCCACCTGGTTGTATCTGGCGATGTCCTTGTGCAGGGTTCTCAGCATGATCATGGCCACCATGCCAGACAGGAAGAGGACAATGACCAAGGAGTTCATGATACTGCACAAACAACGAGACATATCGTAGCATCAACCGACAAGCATGAAGAACTGGACGGCCTTGACAGACAACGTGTATATAAAAAGGATGTGTGAAAAATCATCTCATACCTAAACCACTGGATGTTGGTGTGAGGCATCGAGACCAAGATGTAGTCCCACCTAGAGGCCCACTTGATAGAATTGTCTAGCTGTGAAAGACAGGGTTATAATTAGTGCCGAGGCTCTACCCATGTCACCATGTGTAGCTTTTGAAATTTATCACTATGTAATGAAAACGTTATTTCGATGTGATGTCGGGCTTACCTCAAAGGAGACCGAGTAGGTGTAAGTTATCTTCACGTCACTCTTAAATTCTCCAGAAATTTCCATGGGTGTGCTGCCCTCACAATTTAGGTTTGCCTCATCCGTGTGTCCGATACTGTTACACACAAAACACAGAAAGTCCTTACTAAAAACAGATGCACACATTCTAGACTTTCAATGAATCTAGTATCGAAGTCGGATGGTGCGCAGCCATTCAGCAGCAACATCAAAGCAGATACCCAAACAACAACACGCCTTCATGACGTGGTAACACAAATATCTTTGGCCCGTCTACAAATCCTCTTGTACCTCTTGGGCTCCAGAGTGGCAGCCACCAGCCGTGCCCCTGTCCATCCTTCTGATTCTCCACTGTGGTACTTGATCTTGATGGCCACGTGGTTGAAGACGTAGAAGGTGTTCTTCTTATTGAACTCCGCCTGAAAAATATTACCTTTTCATTTAGGATTATCAGATCCCTCTAGGCATAGTGAGTTAGATACACTTATTTGTATGAGGTCAAATAACTTCCCCCGATACCACCCACTAGCTGTATGTATTTCACTCAAAATATTTCAAAACATGACGCTCAGTTTGACTTCAAACTAATTAACGCCACATGCATGCAAGTGCCACTACATCTGTACGGTCTTAGCCCCATCAATATTAGTCAAGTCAGTACTTCAGCTTGAGCTGAACATTTTGGTAATTTTGCTACATTTACTACATTTTGATCACTTAGCCGACTCTCTCATCCAGACCGATTACTATCTGGCCAATAGTAGTTTGTCATTTTGTATCAGACCTCTAAATATATATTTGGAGAGACAAATATAATAAGTTGAGTGTAAGTTCACAGACGGTAAAGATAGTCTGACTCACATTGATGACACAAGCATCTTTTGCTCGGCCGTCTGAAGTGACGAGGCAGCCAATGGGAAAGCCTGGGTTGCAGTATTTTTGATTGTCCTCCACATCGTAGCACCAAGTCACTGGCATGTTGTCAATGATCCTGAAACACCAATGTGTTAAATACTAAAATAGTGTGTGTAATGGGCAAATGAATTTCTCTTTACTGTTGCCAGCCATCTATCACCACCATCTATCAAATCCTCCACACCTATAACCACAATTCTAGGGTAACAGCCGGGCGTTGCTCACCAGTGGTGCTGGTAGTTCAGCTGCATTCCTCTTTTGAGGAAATCCAGTTTGGTTGCATCCTCTGTACTTTCTTTCTTGTAGGATTTGGTGCATACAGCCTTGCATTGTACCGGTTGATTAAAGGTGAACTGAATAAGGCAAACCAAAGGGATAAGGGTAAGGATAACATGATATAGAAATTCTACCTGCAAAGAATGAAATCAAAATTCTCCTGTTCAGATTGGGCACATCAAGCCTCATTTATTTATATATTTATATCCTGGGCGCATTCTCACCTTGTATGGTGAGGTCTCGATTCTTTCACCAAACAGCACCTGTCCGAGGTTCTCAGATGGCCGCTTCTCTTTATCATCTTTGCAAAAATCAAACCTTAACAAATAGAGCTAATAATTAGAGCTATATGAAAAGTGGACATTCAGGTGGACAAAAATATGTTTAGAAAAGTTACAAAAGACCTCAAGAGGCTAAACACTTACACATCATACTCATAGGGCAGGACTGATTCCACTGAATCCAAGCGATTCACAAACAGCTGGATGCTAGTCTGTAATGAAGCAGCAACATACGTTATTTCAGTCTACGACTGATGAATCACAGAGGCTCCCTTTTAGTGGCCCGATTGGACGAGGCTGAAGTTGGCTTCTGATTCGAATTTTCTGTTTCACCTTAAAAAAATACGAATAAGGAGCTGGCTTCTTATTCGCTGGCTCAGCTTTCAATTTAGCAGTTGTTCTGCCAAAATATGTTTTAACTGTTTTGGTTGAATAATTTGTTTTCTATCAGAGAAACTCATTATGCCACACAGTATCACAGATTCTTGTTTAGTAAAGGATCAACAGTATTCACACAAACTATATGAAAACAAATTCAGTTAATTATATTATGCTTAAATTGGGAAATACACTAATTTCACTATTTTTTATTTCACTTCTTGATTTAATAGTTATTTATCTGTAATGATAAGTACATACAGGTTTTACATATACAGATATGTATGTACACACACATACACTTGTCAAGTCAATATTACCAATTATAGATAGAAGCCAACTTCAGCCTCGTCCTGATTGGTGAGCTGGCAAGATCATACTGCATGTTTTGAGTTTAGAGTCAGACCCATGGTAACGTTAGGCACGTTAGATACAAAGGTTAAATCCTGGTATATCCTGCAGGCAAAACATAGTATTGGATCCGTCTATCCAAAGGGCCATTAATCTGTAAGACTCTAGGGGTTCAGTCTATTTACTGTAACTGGCTACATTGACATCGCAAGAAAGCGCCACACATTCCCGTGCTACTGTTGTGCGTGTGGCACTGTTAGATATCAATAGCAATATATAGCTTACATTTGTCATTGACAATGACAGTAAGTACAAATAGAAAACGAAAACTATCGGAACATATTGCTAAACATTCCCGGTTCAGGCAATAGTCGGGGCCTAAGGAGAAGGCTTGCTAGCTGTAAAAAGGGTGACAAACACAATATGAACATTGTGCCAATTCTGTAATCGCGATATATATATACATATACATATACATATACATATACATATACATATATATACAATCCACAACCTTAGACAGAAAAACAGGAGGCTTTTCGTTTTGACGTTACCTGGCAGTCATCAGATCCTTTACCTTCTTCACAAAAACTTACTGGAGCTAAACCCGGAAGATAGAAGGCTGAACACGGATAGAACGCAAAGAACAGGTAAACCATTACAAAACCCGCATCCATCCGCTTCTTCATGTTTTCACCCTGGATACAAATCTGAACTACTCAGTTGTCTTGTAAGCAAATGCAAGTTATTCCTTCTTCCACGAGAAAAAGGGCAACGTTTGCTAGCTATGTTCGGGTTAGCTTTTAGTGAGCCAGCTCCTTCCACTCGGGATGCACTGCTGCTGCCTGACCTGACTGCCCGTCACCGCTCAAGCTCAACCAAAGACCTCACACGGCAAGATGGCTCACACACACACGCCGTTCAGCCAATGGGGAAACACTTTTCCGCTGAGCCGGAACCGAAAATGGTGCAGAGTAGGGCGGGAAGTCATCACTCACACACGCATACAACGCATACAACATTGAAATGTGAATTGAAATGTTCGTGTTAGGAGTTTAGCAGGGTAGTCGTAGATAAAGAAATACACGAAAATTCATTAGACGCGGTACATCACCGTACTAAGCATGTGCAAAAAGGAATTAAAAAAGTGTTTTTTTTACTAATGAGACGTGTCTAGGTCTCATACCGCTTCAGTAGGCTATCTTGCTAAAACCTGATTGTTGGCCTCTATGCTGCTTGGTTAAATCAAATAAGCCACTAGCAGAAAAAAGATATTGGAATGAATGTGAGACACTCATTGACTCGGTTATAAAAGAAGCCCTCTAGTATGCTTAAAGAGGCTGGACATTTAATTTAATTTCAAGCCTTTATTTAAACTCGAAGACCCATTGAGGTTGCCCTCATTTACAATGATGTTAAGTTACAGAAGTAAAAAAAAAAAATAGGACAAAACACAGATGAGAATAAAGAAAATAATCAGTTAAAACAGTTACACATTGAAGCAGGGAGGTTTGTGATCATTTTAAATTGTTCATAGGTTGGTAGAGTTTGATTTCTAGCGTGTCTTGAAGATCATTCCAAGAATTTGGGGTATTAAAATAAAAGGCTGACTTTCCAAATTCAGACCGCGCTCAGGGGACCTTAAGTATAAACCATTCATTTGAGCGAGTCAGATAGGGTCCAAAGTTCCAATCCACCACCATTGCGATGTAAAGCAGTAGCAACGAGGGCTTTATAGATGAACACATACCAATGTTTATTACACCTCTATGCCAGAGAAGACCAACCCACCCTGTCATATAGGATAAAATGGTGAGTACTGTAGCTATCACCAGTTATAAATCTGAGGGCAGAATGATAGACCTGTAACAACAGTATGTTACCACAAATAAAACTTACATGTTTTATTTGTTTTTCAATTTAATTATATATAAAGTTCAAGGAAATCCACTGTTAAAAATACTTTTTTAAATTATTTTTTTTAAGTTCAATAAATGCATGATGTTTCCAAAGTCAATGAGTAATCATGTTAAATAATCGTGATCTCAATATTGACCAAAATAACCGTGATTATGATTTCTACCATAATCAAGCAGCCCTTCTAGACAGCCACTCAATGAAGAGAGAATATCATTAACATAAATGGTGAACATGGCAGGACCCAAAATTGAACCTTACGGAACACCTTTTGTTACTGGCATGAACTCAGACTGGACACTCCGACTTCACACACTGACGTCTCTCAAAGAAATAATTCTGAAACCAGTCACAAGCCTTTCCATCAAAGCCAATACTGCATAACCTTTGTAGGATGATCAACTGTATCAAATGCTTTTGACAGATCTATAAAAAGGGCAGGAAATGCCTCGAGTTGGTTAATTACCAAGGATTCCAGGAATTTTGTTAGACATGATCATTTGGAGATTGGTCCGTCATTTTCTAGATCATTTCTATTGCCTCCTTTATGTAATGGTGTTTCATGGGCCAACTTCCAAACACTAGGAAATATGCCTGTTGTGATAGAAAGATTAAATATATGTGTTAATTGCTCTGTGATAAATGGAGCGGACAGTCTTAGAAAAAAAAAAAGGATCCAGTTTGTCCTCTCCAGCTGAACTCCTGGTATCAATGGCGTGCAATGCTTCCTATACATCACTAGGAGAGAAGGGCTGAAACGTGGTTCATGGTACATACACAATCATTATTAATAAGAGCGGGCGCTGTGTAATCCTTTTCAAATAAATGCCCAGCATCAGCAAAGTCTTTATTGAAAGCTATGCAAACCTCTTTCTTTTGAGAAATCATACAGTCACCACATTTAATACGTGCATGTAGGGAAATAGTGGTTTTGTTTTTGTTTGAGTTTACTGCTTTCCAAACTTTTCCAGGGTTTGAATAGGAGCTAGTAATTAAGTCTAAATAATAGATAGATTTGGCGTTTCTCACAGATGATGTGCATTTATTTCTAAGTTGTCTAAAAGATGAGCAATGTGATGGATCCCCAGAGTGTCTGGCAAGTGACCAGGCTCTGTTCTTTTCCTTAAATAAAGATGATAATTTGAGTGAAAACCAAGGAGTTGACCTATCTTTTATTCTAAGCTTTTTGAATGGTGCCTGTTTGTTAATGACTGAAAGAAGGCTTTTTGTGAAAACATCCAGTGGCAATTCAACATCTGGGATTTCAGATATCCCGTATAGTCGCTATGGAAAACGTCAATTAAAAAGTCTTGGTCACTAAAATGTCTTAGGTTTCTCTTTGTAGCCGTGTGAGATTTTGTCTTCTTTAAACAAGTATTTCTAATACATGCTATAATACAATGATCACTAATTCCTAGCTCAAAGACACCACAGGCAATAATATTGTCAATCCTATTGAGCATCAGAATACTGAGAGAGTAAATCTGCTATTTTGTCAATGGAACTTGTATCAGCAGATGGGGGTCTACAGACCCCTACCACAATTACTGAATTAGGCCCCAACTGAACCTTCAGTGCAAGAAATTCTGAACATTTTGATATGGTGACGGCATTTAGAATTGTTACAGAGAAACCTGATTTAACATAGATAACCACCCCACCTCCCCTTCCAGTTCTGTCTATCCTATATAAATTGTAATCCTTTAGCTACAACCAAGTCACTGACACTTTTTGAGCCAAGTTTCACTTAGCACTAAGATATTAGGATCAGTCTGCAGAACTAATATATTTACACGATTAACTTCTGAAGTAAACTTCTAATATTTAAATGAATTATCCCTAGGCGTTTCTGTTCTTAAAGGTAAGTGGGTTAAATAGAGTGTTTGGAATGGGATCAGAAATAGCGATAGAAGGCTGGAGGGGGATTGTAATTAAATTAGAGGCAGTAACAGTACCATTTGAATAATGAATGGGGTATCTAACAGTGATTTGAGTAGGAATGATCGAAGGAGTAATATATTGTTCAACCTTTGGGATGATTGGACTGGACTGGAGGGTGAAGGCCTGAGCAGGTGCCAAAACCTGACAAACTGGGAAGCTTTGATATCAATCAGAGGGGAAGTGAGACATAATTATTTGGCACAGAGGTGGCTGACTGGCACATTTATAACATGTTTGATGAGAGCAACTTGGACCCAGCCCTATTAAGATTAACCCCATCTCTTTATCTCTCTCTATTTAAACAGTGCTTGTCTGTCATAAAAAAGCTGTCAATGACCTGACTGTAATGAGCAGGAGACAGGTACCCACATCTGCTCCACTCTATTTTAACTACCAGAGACTGAAAACACACAAGAATTATGTAGAACATGTGTCAGGAACTTTTTCACCTCTAAGAGCCATTTTTTTTCCCTTTTTATCAAATACATTTTTGTTATCCACAATAACACCTGGAAATATTTGCACTTTTATGTATTAACTACATTACTGACAGACACACTAGAAATACAGTAGATGTTACGACACCATTTATTTTCCTGAAGGAAACTCAGTTTGGATGAAGCAATACGTTTGTTGCAGATAAGACACAACAAGGTCCCTGACTTCTCAAGAAATGCAAACGAATCCCCAGTAGACATCTTTTCTTTTGCTTTTGCCATTTTGCTATCTATGAAATTAGTCAGTTGATGAACTGTGAACTTGACTGCAAATGATGTGGGTCATCCAATTAAAATCCAGTTTTCCTCCACCTACCTATGTTACATGCAAATTCTGTTGTCAATCAAAGGTTACAGGCAGGTTACTTGTGACAAGTCTGTTTTTAAAAGGTTAATTATTAACTGTTAATATTATATGTCGATTATACATTATTAATGATTATGAAAGTTGTTTTCCCCCGAAAGTTTTCATGTTTTTTTTACCATGAACTTTTGAAAATTGGTTAGCCATATATCAAATTGGGTCCCTTAATGTGAGAAGACGGAAGTAGCCGGAAGTAGAGTCTCTCGCTTGGACTTTATGGATCCCGGCAAAGGGTGGAATGGGAAACGGAGGGAATCTGCAAGAATATACATATGATGCCTATTAAGTCTGTGGAGAGTGAGAACACATTGAGGAATGGAATACAATTAAGGATTTTCTGAACGATCGTACTCTCCTTTTATCACTCAAGAGGGCGCATTAATTTCCTTTTTTCAGTACATTACAAAGCGAACGCTAGTAGGTTATGTGTCACCTATAACACACATAGCACCCCCTCTCCATGATATATGAAAATATTCCTTCCCTTTCCTGTGATAAAATAGGGGATACATTGCTATAGTTTCAAACAATATCAATATTGTAACAGTGGTGAACAGAATAAATACACATTTTAAAAAGTGGGATTTTGTAGTCTTTCAATTCCGAGTGTGAATATTTTGGCGTTTGGTGCCTTATGATCAATTCTCAATTTCCAAATTCTCAATTTACTAGGGCCTTTCTCATACAGCTCTGCAACAAATTAGAGAGGTTCAGACAATCTAGTGCTGGTGATCAATGTGGCCAGAAGACTTCTGGACACTGAATATGTTTAAGAGATACGGGTATGGGGCTAAATGCTACACTTCGGCCTGTTGAGGGCAGCAATACGTCGTCCCTGCCGAAAAAACAACACGACGAAAATGCGAAGCGCGTTTGGGATGACGTACTAGCTCACTATTCTCAGATTCATACTCCTGTCCAGATGGTGGCGGTAATGCACGAAAAGTTGTGTGCCAATCGCCATAAAGATAATAAGAAGAATATAACAGAAAGGTTAATTTATTATCTTTTAGTAAGGGGGTAGTATCAGACTATCAAAGCGTTTTTCAGGAAAGGGAGATTATGGAAGCATGTGCTATGATGTGGAAAAAAGGCCTTTTAATCAAGTTACACATGCTGAGGGTTGGAGGGAGAGTCTTTAATTGAGTACAGCACTTTCTCTTTGGGAGAGCTATTCAACTCAGAATAGGATCAGATGTATCCAACAGGAATATAGGCTAGTTGATAATGGAACACCACAAGTATGATTAATGGCGTTAAGGGTTGCTCAAATTGGACCAGACATAGGTAAATGTCTTTATGTGGATGGTGGGGCTCTATGGAAGAGAGGGAGGAATGTGCAACATATTGCAAGGAAGGTGCAAGAGGGAGTTGATTTAAAATTTCTATTGAGAAGACAGTTCAGTAGAAAGGAGGTTGAAGAAAATTTGAAGGTGAATATGTTCTGATTCAAGCCCAGGCCTCATAAGTATAGAAAGTTGAAGGCCAGGCATTTATACCATACACAGAATAAGATCAACGCTAAAAGAAGGTACATTTTTGGAAGGAGGAGGTCATTCCAAAATTAAAACTCGGTACATAAAATATTACATCTTATTGGGAAACATCATACAGGTTTGTGCAATCATTGTCAGGAAGATGAGTCAGTGGACCATGCCATTATTAGGTATCAGAGAGAAAATAATGTCACGGTGGAGGGAAGCTGAATGACGTGGGGTTTGAGGAGGTGACACTTAAAAAGTTACTTTAGTATCCGAGGACATCAAAGGAAGAAATATAATATTCAATGTCATATAGGAGACGGGACGGTTTTACACTCCGGGGCGGAAGTTGGCGGCAACGCACCAAACACGCTGGACTCCAACCGCAGTAAAAAAACAAATCGGGAAGAAGCCGTAGAAGAAGAATCTAGTCTGCAGATCAACGTAACGTCTCATCGCTGCAGCCAAAGGAGGTGGCGTGTCGGCCGTTAACTACTAAACAGTATTATTTGTTTGCTTTTGGGGGGGGACAGAACAGTAGCAGCATTTAGATACAAGGTAACCTTTATTATCTCACCGTTTAACACTGACTCTAGCTAATGTTAATGTTAGCTTTAAGTAACGTTTAGTTGCAGTCGTTTGCACGTTTATCGCCATTTTGCGCCTTCAACCGTGCAGGTCTCGTCGCTGCTCCGACACCTTTTTAGTTATTTACACGCCACTTAACATCTGTTAGTTTTAATAATAATCAATGAAACGAACCTTTTTGTGTGTGTGTATGTGTGTGTGTGTGTTGCAGCAGCCGGTGGACAGGCGGAGACTGTATATTATGGCCGAGGCGGACAGACCGGGGAAGCTCTTCATCGGGGGCCTCAACACTGAGACGAACGAGAAGGCCCTGGAACAGTACTTCAGCAAATATGGCAGAATCGTAGAAGGTACAAATGAAGACGGTGTTGGGCTGTTTTTATCCTCGTTTCGTTTCGTAAGATGACGGCTCGCCGTGCTGCACGCCGTTGTTTTGAAACGTAGTTTCAAAAGTAGTAAAACGCGTTGCCAACATTAAGTGGGGCCCCTGATATTGGGGGGGAAAATAGTCCCCATCAATCACGTCTGCTATCAAATGTTTTTTCTCAAGAGACTGAGAGAAACGTGATTCGTTTTTTTGAGCTGGTATGTGCATCCTGGTGCTGCACGATGAAAGTATGAAAATGTCAATTTAAGTAATTTACAAGTATTTTGGATGGGAAAATTTCGTTCTTCTTTCATTTTCCACTGTTGCTTCAAGGACCACAAACGTTGGGAAAAGTGTGAGTTACGCTGCTTACGTCATTTTGCATGTGACGCTGTGCACTGTAAACAAAAAGGACTCGAGCTCCAGCTGATTAAAATGGTGTTCGCAGCCGGCTAGATAAGATAACATTGTTTACAAATGACGACACATTTGTTTGGCCAGTCATGACCGAGAGCACTGCTAGCTCTGCCTGAGGGTTTTGGGACATCAGGTTTTGTAGCATCTCCTGAGCTACACCAACGTTTAGTTAAAAAGACTATAACTATATGCATTTTGTTGGTAATGAAAACACTTGCAGAACCTGTGTGCTCAGCTTGAGGACACGGCATGCCACAGCACATTCCAACAATGGAAAAGGGACATAAGATGCAGCTGTGTGCTTCGTACAGTGATCCTTTATAAGGGCATAGCAAAAAACGTGGAATTGTATTGAAATGGTAGGACTGTTCAAGCAATGAAGACATTTCATCATCGGTAAAAACTAAGATAAAATAATGATCTAAGCACAACCCCTCTACTCACAATTTGAAAATTGTATCATTTCAGTTCTTTTGATGAAAGACAGAGAAACAAACAAATCAAGAGGCTTCGCTTTTGTTACTTTTGAAAGTCCAGCTGACGCAAAGGATGCAGCACGTGAGATGAACGGAAAGGTAAATACTAGAATTAGCCATTACATAGCATACTTAAAGTAGAAATTGTTGACCTTTTCATTGTAATTGCACAATTGTTTTCTTATAGTCTCTTGATGGCAAGCCAATCAAAGTGGAGCAGGCTACAAAGCCACAGTTTGAGACTGCAGGCAGGCGTGGACCACCACCACCCCTGCACTCCCGCAGTCGTGGTCCTCCCAGAGGACCCAGAGGGTCTAGGGGAGCCCCCAGTGGTATGAGGGGCCCGCCATCCAGAGGTACAATCACTTAATCATTTTGCCAATTAAGTCTGTAATCTGGAACAATCTGTGCAATAACAAAATGCTCTTTGATTTCTTTGAATTTGTTACACCATTTGTACTGATAGACCATCTAAGCTTACTGTTTTATTGCCTGCGTTTCTTGTCTGTCGAAAGACTACTATGATAACGTAGGGAATGTAGAACCCTTCTTTAAAGGGATGTCATCCAGAGGTCCCCCTCCGTTGAAGAGAGGACCCCCAGTCCGTAATGGAGGTCCCCCACCCAAGAGGTCAGCCCCATCTGGTCCCATGAGCCGAGGTAAGGTTGAAGGGAAATCTCTTGAATTTTTGGCTGGACCGCAACAGCGGGGCCAGCCCTATAAACACGAATGTCTGTCACTCACTGAGTGGTGAAGTTACACCATTGGTCGTCCGAGTGTTGGAGTTTCCCCATTGGCCGAACGTATCCGTTTCGAATTAAAAGTCCTCTAGCGACAAGGCAAATTAAGTCGTCACACAGATGACCCAGAGAGACAGGGTTAATTGAGGGGGAAAATGTGTCAGCAGGATACATGTTGTTGGTTTGTGTTCCCTTGTGTTCAAAACCACATATCTTTTAATAATCTGAGTATATTTTTCAGATCTATTAATATTTATTGGCCTCTTATGTGTTGGCTATGCAGGCTTTACCTTATTTACCTGTCTCAGACCTGTTATCAGACAGTTAAACGCACTAGCCAGTTAGCTGTCCCTGCCTGTACACTGATGTTCTCTGTTTCTATAGGGCATTTGGTGATTACTATGTCAGTTTGTGATTACTTTGTCTGTTCTAGCACCCATGTCCAGGGATAGAGATCCTTATGGTCCACCCCCTCCTCGCAGAGACTCAATGATGTCAAGGAGAGATGATTATCCATCGCCAAGAGATGACCATTACAGTTCAAAGGACAGGTAGGAAATTAAGTAGTGTTTTTCTTACATATATGTTTTTGTGGACCCCAAGAATATACATTCTGCCATTGTAATAACCAAATAACATCAATAAATGCCAAATAAAATTTAATCTGATATTTGTTTGAAATTCATTTTTAACATTGTTAATGTTAAAACTTGTTTTACAGTTACTCCAGTCGAGACTATAGTTCGAGGGATTCGAGGGACTATGCACCCCCTCCAAGAGATTATTCCTATCGAGAATACTCCAGTTCCACCTCCCGGGATGATTATGGCTCAGTGTCGAGGGGATACAGGTATGTATGTGGTTTGTTACAAAAGTACAAAAATACGTGCCTGATGATTTATGTAAAAACATCAATTAAAAAAAAAAAAAAGTTATTATTTGGAGCTGATGTGCCATGGACGGAGGGTAACAATTGTCACTTGTGTGTAGTGAGCGTGATAGCTATGGGGGAGGCCGGGAACCCAGAAGCTACATGGACCGTCCAAGCGGTGGCTCCTATCGAGACTCCTATGATGGTTACGGTAAGATTTGACCACATGAGTGTAATGAGGAAAGCTACTTCTGTGACACAAACGAGGGCTGTACAATTAACCGAGAAACAGCCAAAATGTAATTTTGACTACTGCAAGCTCTAAATCGCCAGAGGCTGCAACTTTTTACTTTTTTTTGAAAAAATTGTCTCAGACCGCCTTTTAAACTTTTCTGGTGCTGTACAGAATCCCTGGCCTACATACCAAGTTGCACATTGGAGATTTTTTTTTTTTTTTTTTTTTGTGCAATTCAAACCTAGCAAATTCTATGCATTGCCATCTCATTTTTAACCCCTACATTTTTTTTAAAATGTTTAAAAACAAAATTGTATAGAAAAGCTCTGTCCACGTCAGATTTCTTATTGTAATTGCAATATTCAGCAAACAAATCTTGTTTTTTTGTCAGTATCATGCAGAACTAATACAAACTACCTAATCTGCCCCCCCGGAGTTGGCAACCATAAAGGAATCCCTAAAAGTCCTTGGAAACGTCTCTTGACCACACAATGTCTGTTGCACTTTGAAAGCACTCCCTCAAGGAGTAACCTTCAAAAAAAAAAAAAACATCAAGACATCTCTGAAAACCACGTGCTTATCTGCGGTTCTAACACTTGGAATTCTAAGAGGAAAAATGGCTACTCAAATCAATGGCATGCTGAAACAGGCTTCATTGCCCATTTGTTCCCTAAGCTTGGATAAATTACTGGCCATATCACCTAAACTTTCCATGTTAAATTATAATCGGATTGATAATGGGAGGTTTTAAAAAAAAAAGTATAGTTAATCACTTTTTTTTTTTAAATTCTCATATTGGCAAAAAATGGGCACTTGACAGTGCAAGAAAGTGTGTAAAATTGAAACTTGCCAATTACCTGACCCATTGACCCTGCAGGTAACTCTCGCAGCGCCCTACCTTCACGGGGCCCCCCACCATCCTATGGTGGGAGCAGTGGAAGCAGTCGCTATGACGACTATGGCAGCAGTTCCCGGGATGGCTATGGCAGTCGTGACAGTTACACCAGCAGTCGGAGTGACCCATATCCACCTAGCCGTGGCGAGCGAATGGGCAGGCAGGAGAGGGGGCCAGCTCCCCCTGTCGAGAGAGGCTACCCTCCTCGTGATTCGTACAGCAGCTCAAGTCGAGGAGCGCCTCGTGGCGGCCGTGGGGGCAGTCGAGTTGATAGAGGAATGGCTCGCAGCAGATACTGAAATGGACATGGAAATCGTATCGTATAATCGTTACACCTGCGTGCTCAGTTAACACATGTATTGTGGGAGACAATTTGAAAACATGACAAACTAGCCATGTCTAATTCTCTGGAATATGAAGCTTAACTTTTCAGCTGTTTACCCTAAGTTTTACAGTTTTTTGTTTTTAAGTGTAAAAGTACTTTTTTTATTTTACTTTTTCTGCCCATGTAATGGTACAGTTGCCATGTAAGTGTTAGATTTTGTACCTCTAGTGCTGTTGACATCTGCAATGCCCCTTAGTTCTGGCTTTCCTACACTAATAAAGTTTTTAGTCAGATCGTGAGCATCGCTGAACGATATTTCACACAAGACCAGAAACATTGACATGAATGTAAATTAATACCTCGTGCTCCTTTTCCACAAAGTTCTTTGCAGAGCTTAATTGAGACTGCTGGTACCATATAATTGGTCAACTGACTTCAGATAATTCTTTACACAAATGTCCTTCCAACTGGTCCCTTCTGTTCCGTGGGGATTGGGCAAATGTCACTGTCAAAATTTCCCAATGTAGTTTCCTTGGAAATGGATCCATCACCATAAAGTCAAAGTATGATGGCTTGCAACGACATAACCAAAGACCACAACAACCAAATGCAAGAGTCTTTTCAACTCGACTGATAGTCAACAGCTGGTAAGCAAAGCAAACCTCTTTGTTTCTCATCTGTAAATGAGTTTCTCATTGTCCTGTATTGCAATCTCGACTCAAAAGCTGATGGTCAAGACAACTTGTGCATCAGGAGAAAAAAGAAAAAAGCAGGTCGACCTGAGTATGGCATTTTTATTGTAGTCCGTTTCATCAACTAAAATTGTCAATGTGCAACAACACTCTAAGAAGTTTCATCCTCTGTCAACAATGAAAGTTTTACAGACATTTTGCCGCCATTTTGCGAACTGGGCCCACGATTTTTGAAGATGCTTTTCTGCTTAACCAACCTTACCCAACTTAACTAAAAATGATTGGCAGCAATGCTTTTTAAAATCATAGCAAAAGATCTTGGGTTATTAATAAGGAATTTGTTCTCGGCTAAAAAAATATTTGTAAAAACTTTTTTTTTTTTTTTTTTTTTAATATAAGAGCCATTGTCTCCGTGTCCAAGCCTTTTCCACAAGCATGCCAATTCAAACAATGGAGACCTCTGGGAGAACACCAACGTCCTAACGGCCAAACTGGAAACTCAAATCATTGAAGCAATAAACAAAAACACAATCGGACCGAGGATTACAGGATTATTTTCAAATAATTTGTAAATACCTAATTAAGAGACTGGCATCATGTTAATGTCTGTGTTTTTGTTGCAGGATGAGCTGTTTCCTGAGTCAACCCTCCGTGCAACATACCTGATTTGGGTCCTCGTGTTTCTGGACCAATGGAAGCTCACCCAGGGCATCTCAATAGGTATGTCCCTCCCTGTACTAATCTTGCAGTCGCACTTAATGCATGTGTAGCAAAACATTTGGAAGATGTTCATATGAAGACTATAAAATGAGATATTCATGCATTCAAATATTTTAACCACTATACTATGAGAACCATAGCTGGCATGAAAATAAAGGGCACAAATAATATTGAAGGTTATATATAAATTGACATAATCACATGTATTTTTGAAATATTGAGCAAGTAACTAAGGAATGTTTTAGTTTTTTCCCGAGATGGATTTATTGTTTTGGAATTAAAGCATTCATATGTAACCAGATGCTTTGTATGTTAACTGTCCTTCAGATACTGACAGACCTGCTAATGGTGAAACCTGTTGAAGTGGAACCAAGCGTACTATAATGTGGACGGAATCCAGGTTGAGGAATGGCGCATGTTCACAATTTCTGGTGTTTTAAAAAGATTAAATAAAGATTAAAAAAAAAAATCTTGTCCTGTAAAGTTTTTCTGTCATGTTAAAGTCACAGCGCATCAATTATGTTTAGTTTAAAGACCAATATTTAATCTTGGTAAGCGTAGTCATTGACCCTGTCCAGCAGTTTATGTTAGTGTGAAAATGCATTACTGCCAATCAAACTATGGTGGAATTTGACAGTTTGAATAGACTTTTATATTAAACATTGATCAAATTACAGACAAACAAACTAGTTGTTAGTTTTTGGTTTTTCAATACATGGAATAATTTAAATGGACTTAAATATAAGTTCTGATCAGGTGCTCTGATCTTGCAGCCAGACCTTTCTCATTCTGATTGGAGATCCAGAATGAACCGAACAGCAGTTGTAGTGTTCCCCTTTCCAAATATGGTGATGTACATCAGATAACGCTGTTTTCTGACGTTGATACCTGAGAGACAAATCTTGCAGTCTTCAAATAGAGAAAGTAACTCGCTCGACACTTTGAGGTTACTGCTTCTGGTGCAAGGAAAATAATAACCCCAACTACTGTTAAGGTGCCTGTTAGCCGGTAGGGGTGATCATCAGTGTCTCGGTTTTTTTTTTTTTTCCTTTCTAGCAGAAGTGCGGATGTGAGTTGCATATTGATACGGAACAGGGCCGCCTGCTTTTCTAGAAATGCATGGTTAAGCAATGAAAATAATTTGGAGTCATGAATCCAGAGGAGCAGACGGTAACGTGGTTGATATCATTAGGAGTGCTCAGCTCTCCTAAAAAGAACATAGCGGACCCGGAGGACTTTTTGAAAACCTCGCTAAAGGATGGAGTCGTCTTGTGCAAGCTTGCGGAGCGGCTTATACCTGGCTTTGCTCCCAAAGTAAGTTCATAAATACGCTGATTAAAGTTATTAGGAGTTAACTGTTGCCGCGGACGTCTGAACGACCAGCGTCTCTTGATGGAAGGGAGGGGTTGATGGAAAAGATACGGACAAGAACTTTTTTCCCCCCAACAGGCCTGTCATTTAGCCCTATTTCTAGCATAATCTAGTATTTGATAGCCTGTTTACATTATCCGTCGGGTGATTAAGGAAATTACACTGGCATTTGCTAAAAAACTGAAATGTTAAAAATGTGAAGACACGGTTTCCTGTGAAGCAAAAGGAAAGACCAGGGAAACACGTTCCGCATTCTTGACGTGAGAGAACCAATCAATTTGGGGCAAAACAAGAGCGACGCTGCGCAACTCCTGCGCCATAACTAGGCCGATATATATGCAAGCCTTTCTGAAGTTAACTAAAAGTATAACCAACGTCGAGAATGCATGGGCATTTTGTACAGTTTCAAAGTTAAGGATGCTATTTTTTTTTTTTTACTACAAGTGGGTAATTTATTACTTTTCTTTTTGCTTTTTATAATTTTTATTATTATTCACAAGTATAAATACAGACACTTAACAAAACTTAGAGTGGTAGATAAATAACACTTGCAGTGACTATTCGTCACTTCCTCCTGAAAGGCTGTCCTCCTGGTGCGACCGCCCCTTGGACGACTGGTGCTGCTGGTTTATGTATTTGTATGCATGAAGGAGACGCAGGAGGATCCCACAGTTACTTTGTAAAACTGTAGGTTACAACATTCGGATTAATACGACGGTGTCGCTTTATACCTTTTTTGATGTGCTGCTGAAATGACAATAGCGTCGCCGGGGGAGCGTTTAATAAGTGTTTGCGTCAGATGACTATCTGGCAGACGAGGTATGTTTTTATATATTTATTTCATGTCCCTATGTTCAGTACTGTCAGGATCCGAGAGCCGAAGCTGACTGCATAGCGAATATTCGGGAGTTCTTAAGAGGATGCACGTCTTTGAAAGTAGAGGTAAGTTGTCATAGTGGTGCTTACAAATTGAGGCTTTATTTTTTTATGTACAAACGCGTGGTCATCTTTTGACTTGTACTGACCTTTCCTCTATCATTATGATCAATGCAGACTATAATCTCTGTAAACCTATTTAACCCGCTGCCTCAGATTACACACTCTTGCCTGTGTTGTGATCTGCTTTTCCTTGCTGGCATATGTTGTCGTCACACCTCCATGTGGAGTGTGCCAGTCTTAATAAACAGGCATGCTGTCAGTCACTCCCACCGAATAGACAGAAAGCGAACTGTTATGTCGGTATGACTAGTGCCTCTGTTTTCAAACAGTCATAGCCTAGCCTTACAGAATCTTGTTTACACCCTTATGTAAGCCTACTTACTTTTGCTGTTTGTGACATTGATCTTAGCTGGTTTCTCCATGCAAAACATCTTCTCTCGGGTACATAGTATAGGCTTATATTATGGGAAAAGGTTCTAATATTGTAAAGCTGCTAATGAATAGTGGATGAGGGTAGTAATCTTGTTCCCTGTACCAATGTTTCTGTGGCTGCCACACTGGACAGTGGATTTTCCACCAGCCTTATAAATAGTACTTTTTGGTTGTCTTCTTTAAACAACTAATTGAGTCAGCAAGGCAGGCTTGCTCCAAGCCAAGAGGGCTCAATACTGTACTTCTGCCTGGCTCGGTTGTTATGTTTGGGAGGTCCCCTTTGCTTTTATCCCCTAGTCCATAATTAGACCTTTTGCAGCACAGTAGCGCATTGGCAGAAAGGTTTTGGAAAGCCACTGTCAAATGGTCCTGGGGTTTTCTGTGGTGCTGCAGCTCGCCCTGCCCATCCTTTGGTCAGTGATGTGATCATGGTTAGAAAACTTTTTCCCTGTCCCTTTAGCTGCAGCCAGTAGTGTCTGTTTGTCATGTGACTGCACAAAGAGAGCAGTCATTCAGCTTTCACTTCTGCTGGGTGATGCAGAAAAGGGAAGCGGCAGCAAGCCTCAAGGCTTCAGCTTTTTTTGACGTATCACAAACTGTGGTGATTTATTCGCTGCCTTGTAGGGCTGGGCGATGTGGCTGAAAAGTGATATCACAATATTTAGCCAATGGCGATGTTCGATACAAGACGATATCTCTTTTACGTTGCTTTCTATACTACGTATCCACATAACGTCTTGTGTACATTTTGTGGAACACTCATATGAGCTACAAGTGGGAGGAGTTGTGACATGCAGCGAACTGGAGCAGAGGAGAGAGGATGTTTAGTGTGGATTTTTAAGAGCAACGCTGTCGTAAAATTAGATTCAAAAACACGTAGGCCAAATTATTTAGATATCTCGGTATTCACATTTTGATACCATCACTGAAATATAATGCAATATATCAGAAAACTCGATATATTTCCCAGCCCTACTGTCTTATTTTTATACAGTAACACTGTCAGTGAAGTACATTTACAACGTTCATAGTTTGAGTCATAGAATCTACAGGCCCTATCCATGTCAAGGACATCTGGGATGGATTACTTGATGAAGGTTTATAATGTAATGCTTACGCTCAATCTACCCCTTGGTTTGAAATTGTGAATCTATTTATTCTTTTCTTTTTAGATGACGCGGATGGTGAAAACAAAGGGATATTAATATAGAAATGTCTTGTGTAGTTTACGAGGAACAGCGTTGTGGTCTGCCTTCATTTTAGTAGATATCGCAGTAGTTATCCTAGTAGTTATCTAATACCTGAAGCTGGTCCATACCCAGAGAAGCAACGGTCACATTTGCTTTAACTCTGAATGAGGACAGAACAGAACACATGACTAATGCCTTACTACCCTTAAACTCTATATTTAAGATGTTTTATTTAAAATGTGAAACCTTATCCACTAGGGGAAAGAAGATAGCTGTCTGAGACAGAGCAGGCAGGGAGATGTGTGTGTGTGTGCGCGCGTGTGCGTGCGTGTGCGTACATGTGCGTGTGTGTATGTTTGCACGTGTGTGCGTGCACAGTGTGTGCACGTCGAATCACAAATGAGCTGTTGGACTGTCTGTTTTGTTACCAAACCACTTGGTTGCAAATATGGGTCACACTAAACATGTCAGTTGTTATCTCGGTCTTGTTATAGGCCTAGTCAAATCCCTGTGTGTTAATGTGTGTCTATTGTTTGTACTGCAGATGGGATTTAGTGGCTCTATATCTGTGTTCACTTAACAAGCATCCCTGCTCAGACCTGTGCTATCAGTAGAAACAGATTCAAAATAAGATGAAGTGATTTTTGACCTACTTCTGTTCCTCATCTGAGATATCTCATCTGATGGTGTTTTGGGGGTTTGATTTGAAGGTGTCCTTTTGGTTTCTTTTCCAGGGGTTTGAACCAGAGTGCTTATACACTGGGGAGAACTTTGGCAAGGTCTTGACCACTTTGCTGGCAGTCAACTTTGCCACACAAGGTAAGTGCACATTCTCTCTCATTCTCTTTCTCTTTCTCTCACTCTCTCTCTGTCTCTATCTCTGACTCTCTGTCACCCCAGGGCTTACATTCAGAGGGTGGATCACAAAGGAATGATTGAAATAATATGTTAAGAATAGAATCAAAGTTATTTACCTACATAAACAAATGTAAAACAATGGTAAACAAATACCTATCTTTGAAATCATGTGAGGTATTACATATTGCTGAACGATGATATTAATTAAATATCTGTATATTAGGTTATATATTATGTATTTACAATAGGTTTTTTTTTCTTCCTATGTTTACATGATTAACTTCTCTGTGAATTGGTATAAGCTAAGGAGCTTAGATATTTTGACAGGTATACATTAGGACTGCTCAGGCACAACCTGTACCGCTTCTAGTGTTACAGATTAAAATCCCCACTGTGAAAGTGGCTTGTGTACATGTGTATAGCTATACATGCATTCACGTGGTTTTGTGTGTGCATGTGTGAGTACATGGTCCCTGCGCAAGCTTATGGTCTGTCATTTTTTCATTGGTTTGGTCTTCGGAGCCCCTGTAAATCACAACAGGGTGTGCTCCACACGGGCAGCTGGCATCGCATTGTGTGTTTGTGTCCTGCCGGGCACCATATTTACTCATGGTCATCCATAGCTCGATATACCACGGCCGGTTTCTGTGTTGTTCACTTGACATGTTTTTATTAAGACTCAGTTCATACAATTTGTCTCCTTTCTGCATATCCCTTTTAGATGCACCCATGCAGCCCACCCTGTTCAAATATATTTCTTAATAAAGGTCCGAGCAGGGTTGCCAGCAGTGTAGTTCCTCTGGAGCAGTTTGAGGTTTATGGCCTTGCCCAAGAGCACCGTGTCAGTGTTGGTAATACCAGCTCACAGCTCCTGTAGGTGCCAGTGAATGAAGCGATAGCCGATAAATGATATCAGCCGGCTTCCTCTACGTGTGATAGAATCCTTGATAGTAGATGCATAGCGCTGCAGGCTATTAGATATGGCTTCTGATTGTGTGCTTTATTTGTATAAATGCTGGATATCAAATTAACAGCTGATTTTCTTAGATCATGCCAGCACAAAAGTGGAGATGTAGTATGGAAATAATTCCTGTAGTATTTGCCTAAATGCAATGTGTACAGTTGAAATGACAAATAGCTGACAAGATCTGAAGTGTAATTTTAGGACTGTACCTTTAAGTAAGTGTGAGGTGAAGGATGCATGCCATGACTTGAGAGGTGGACCAGAAGTCTTTTAAGTCTCGTGCTCTTCTTTATATGCCCGGAAGCTTTTCTCCAATCACAAGTTGGCTGATTTGATCACAGACAAGAGGCCTCTTGTGTTTTTCGGTACCAGCTTATATGTGTGTCTGTGCGTAGCTGCTCATGTTTGTACTCGGTAAATGCCATGAAGTGTGTGTCTGTGTTATTGCCACAACAAAAAACCAGCAGTGGCCACAGTTCAGACAGCATAAGGGCTTGTTTGGGCTTCTCTCTGCATGTGGGGAGTGGCACGTGGAATCTGAGTCGTACCTGTAGTACATGTAGTCAGGCGCTGTACCACAGCCAAGTGTGCCATTTTTAAGGGGAAAAAACTGAAAAATATAATGAACGGCAGCCAAGTGTTGCGCAAGTGACGCTAGCTGAAGTCTCAGCTGAAAGAAACTGATAGGATGTCAAAGTAATTCTGCTCTCCAGTCTCCACCAAAACACATATAGATTTCAGATGATGTTTGATATGAAATAAGATTAACAGTCTTACCTCACCGCTAGGGCTGAACAATATATCAAATTCAATTCGTATCGATATCACAATATGAAAGAACGTAATATCCATATTGTGAAGAGTGCAATATAGGCATTTTGAAATATTTTTTAGAATAAGAGAAAGTGAGATTGAGAAGAGTCGGGTAGATGTGATTCACTCACTCCCAGACATACTAGGTCCATAATACTGGGAAATTGCTCTGGGAAAATCTAATAGGACACAGCATAATCCCATAGTGTTACACTTACATAGCCTAGCAGTTAAATGTATTCCCACGATATACTATTAAAAGAGTTTTAAACTAATGAAAAGGAAATGTAGATTCTAAAGACTAGACCACGTTTTACAAGCACTTACTCTTGGAACTATTTTGTCCTAACTAAGAGCTATGGCTTGAAAGGCTGCAAACAGCCACTGCGCCCCTCAGGACAAATGTTTGTTAGGACAAAATACTTTGTACTTGTAAAATGTGGAGATCTTGTTTGTGTAATTTAACTTCTTAAACATGGTGAATTCTAGAGATGGAAAATGTAATAAGTCAGCTCTTGCAGTTGCTGGAAGGTATGTTTCCTCACTTTGGGGAGCTAGGCTAGCTGCCCCTGCGCAACTCCAGTCATGACGCTAATGTGTTAGTATTTGCTCTGGACCCTGCTTTTTACTGGACGTACAGAGATGAAAATGGTATCAATCTGCTTGTCTGACTCGGGGGTAAGACTACCAAAATGCGTATTTGCCGGCGTATCCCTTTAAAGCAGCTACAGACAACGTTGTGAGATTTTGATTGGTCAGTGAAACAAACATGCAAAACGCGAGCAAGGCAGTCAAAAGATGAAGACCAAATATAGAACACAGAAGAGCTTCTTCCTGTTTTGGTTGATGCACTTTCTGTCATAAATTGGTCCTTCTGTATTTGCCGGAAATCACAGTGCACAGTGAATGTGATGTTTCTAAGTAGGCTTGCCATGTTGGTACCATTTTTGTACCGGTGTTGCTTCCCTCCTTTTCACTGTTTACACCAATATTACCGACGTCTAACAGTATTTCCAACTTTCGCCACTACAGGGGCTCGCTGGTTTCTGTACGAGTTGAATATCATCACTAAATTACCACAGTAATAGGCTTTTTTTGTGGCAGATTGCCGCGGTATAAAAACAGGCGCCACACATTGAAAATGAAACCATAATTTAAAAATGGGCAAATTCTTGTTACTTCTGTGCAATAACATACTGACATAAGTGGCTCACATCATTGCACTGGCTACAGTGCTGTAATCACCATTGAACACACTGCACACGTGCACTGCTGGAGAGACGTCAGGTGAAGCAGAGCGACAAGTGAAAACTACAGGTCAAACCACACCATGCTTTACTACAATGACCTACATGATCAAATGCATATGTTAGGAAGAGTAGATACAAATGGCAAAACTATCACGATCCCCTGTTTTACACTGTCAGTGATCAGCACGTTGTTAGATGATATAATTATATAAGTTATTCTTTTAATAATGTAGGTATTCAAGCACAGATTATAAGCTTGTTATTGTCATTTGTTTTTATTACAAAATAACGGTTTTGACAGTGGAGTAAATAACACTGGTCTTGACCCTAGGACCTTATGTAGGCTCATAAGTAGACCACTGCAATAAGCCTATTTCCAGGGAAACAGTCTTAATTGCTATGCTGTCATTCTTCCATAGCCATTACAGTATGCAATCAAAATTCATTTTATAATGTTATGTTAAAGCAAAAATCCTGGCTGTAGTAGCTTTAAGTAAATGTGGCCGATTAGCTAACCTCCAAGATCTGTTGGATCCTATGTATAGGTTACCAGGTCTAGTGGGTCACTCTGTTATACAGCTGGAACTGGTCTTGGGTGTTTCAGTTCTGTGTTTGTGTCGCTGTGAGAGGCTGCAGGGCTGCCATGTGTCACTTTAAGGGTGAGTCATAGTAACAAAACTGATGCATTTGTCACAGCATCTGAAGGGCCGTTTCAGACCACAGGACAGCTGGCAGCTACAGGCCCCTCATCATTTTTAGTCTGTTGCAGTGGCTTGAAGATGACACACAGGGGTCGGATATCATATCATTTTATTTCTTCAATCATATGTTTTGCTATATATTTGCACTTAACATGTTCTAGTATTGTTATTGATGTTATTATTAATATTATTATTACTATTATGTTGCTGCACTGTATTTATTAAAGGTGCTATCGTCAACACAAAACAAGGAGCACAGTGTTTCTAGTTAGTGCAGACTGAGGGGAGGATCTGCGCTGTCAAAGCAAAACAAAGACCAGAAAGTAGAAGGAAACGGCACCACTGAGCCACAATCAAAATAGAGAGGGGAAGCTTTCAGACCATCATCATTATACTATCTTACCATACAATGTGATAATTAGACTTTTTATTTTATTTTATTTTATTTTATTTATTTATTTTATTTAATTTTAACATATTACAGATAGCACATTTAACCTTAGATGTTATTACTATTTATATGCTATTACTTTTTCATTGGATTTGTTTTTGGCTGCTGCAATAACCTAATTTCCCTGAGATGATAAATAAGGTTTTTCTAGTCTAGGTTAATCATTTTGTTCAGGGTTTATAGCCCATATATATGAAAATGGCTCCTCACAACTTAACAACATCTCAGATAAGAGCAAGGGTAGGAGGAATATCTGGGACGAATGGGTTTCAGTTATTAAGAGTCAACTTATTTGGTGGTACAACCTATTGAATACAATGAGTGTCATTCAGAAATATTATAGATTTTAGGACTGTGTGCTAGGGTTTGGCGATATGGCTGAAAAGTGATATCGCAATATTTTTGGAGCCAATGGCAATATTTAAATATTTTTCTGTACTACATATCCACATAATGTCTTGCGTAATTTTTAGAACAACACACCTCACATGAGCTACAAGTGGGTGGAGTCATGACATGCAGGGAACTGGAGCAAAGGAGGGAAAGAGAGAGGATGTTTAGTGTGGATTTTTAAGAGCAACAGTGTTGTAAAATTAGGTTAAAAAAAAAACACATAGGCTAAATTATCTCGATATTCACGCTTTCATATCATCATTGAAATATATCGTAATGTATCAGAATAGTCAGTATAATTGCCCGGTCCTGCTGTAGGCTTTCGAACTGTGGTCTTTGATATTCACAACTAGCCTTCTCTGTGCAGCTGGTTGATTTGAATGCCAGCTGTGTTTAGACGAGGTTATTCTGTCAGGCTGAGCAAGCTGTCAGCCCCAGAGACTACGCACCTGGCTGAACTGTTGTGTGTTTTGTGCGGTCCTCTACATCACAGTAACGTTGTTCACCCGATGAAACCGTGATCAGAGAATCGGCGTCGGTGTGATGTCTGAGATAACGGAGACCGTGACACTGACGGATGTTTGCCTTGTGTGTGTGTGTGTGTTTGTGTCCACAGACTGTGGTGCTGAGAGGTCATGTTCACAATCCGGCGCTTCTGCTCCTAGTCAGTCGACATCATCGCACACGCTCTCTGTCAAGTCCAAAGGATCTCTACGCAGACAGTCCAAATCAGTGGTATGGTCTCTCTCCTACCTGTATCACTCACTCACTCACTCACAGACACACACACAGTGCCCTGAAAAAGTATTTGTATTCGTTATTTCTTGCAGTTTTTGGCACTGCAGCCAAGTTTGGTGCTTCTGTCTTTTGTTTGGTGTGTAAGTCACTGGGTTTAGTAAATCAAGTCAAG